>JAKSZP010013535.1:0-85292 GCA_022478985.1 Massospora cicadina | reverse complement strand
TTTTACTAAATGGATTAAACCTATCTCAGTCTCCACGGTCACCGCTAAGGCTACTGAATTCTTTTCTTTTTAAGCAAGTTTTCACCAGGAAAGGTAGACCAAAAGTCCTGTTATTGGATAATGGGACTAACTTCATTTCTCAGGTGGTATCTGAGCTTACTAAATTAATGGGTACCTATCAGTCATTCACTTCCCCATACAATCCTTCTACTAACAGTGCGGTTAAAAAAGAAAAGTGTACCCTTGTAGCCATTCAACAAAAGATGGCTTCCAATGACCCTAGTAGATAGAATCTCTATTTGCCCAGTGCAATGTTAGCTTATAGGGTTAGCTACCATCGTATATTTGGAATATCTCCTTTTTTAGCTTTATATGGTTGGGATCATATTCTCCCCTCAAGTGTACAACCTATACTTGAGGAGGCTACCCCACAAACTACTATATTTGGCTATGAGGAGATTAGCTAATGAAATCATCCAAGTACAAGCTTTAACTTTGAGTTCTCTTGATGCTCACACCTTAAAAGAGGGAACAAGAACCAACGCTAGTAGATCTACGCTACCAGAATATTAAGTTGGGGATCTTGTACTCTTCTATCACCATAGGCTGGGAGGAAGGATTCACAAACTTGACACCTTATGGGCTGGTCCTTACTGTATTATTTATTGTTGGGGTATTGAATACTCCATTGCAGCTGTTGGTACTGGTACTGTTACCAATAGAGTGCATAGTAGATGTCTTCATAAGTATGTGCCCCCTAGGCAAGATCTTAAGGGGGCATTGTTGGGGACTCATCTATGATGAACAGAATTACTCAAAATTGGTATTAATATTTTGGTCTAATGAGATTTCAAAATCCACGTTGGAGATATCCAATTATAGGATAGACCAATGATCAACCATTTGTAGTTATCAACCTTTTCTGAAGGTTTATGCTAAGCTATCTGATGAGGTTAAATATCATTCAAGAAGGTCAATCTCATCAAATAAGAATCTTATCAGATCTGGCCATCACAAGTATGGTATAAATATTCAGCAATATCGGTCATCTAATAGGAAAGATCTTACCTCAGGTGCATCCTAAAAACCCTCACAAATAACTACTAAGTCTACCCCTATATATATCCCTCATTTCTAACTAATAAAGTACCTCTATTTTTGTCTCTCATATCTTAATTCCGGTCTCTTCATACTGGATTATGTATTTCTGATTATAATCAATTATAGCAGTAACAAATAATTTCGTTGCACTTGTGTCAATCTTTGCTAGAGCCACGGAATTAATAACTTTGTAGCCTTCGTTCACCTGCTTAGCATAATTTCTACCAAAATTCCAATATAAGGAATCTCATCTGGTATAAGAATTATCTTTGTGGCGTACCGCAAACAGCAAACTAGAGTTTTTGCATGTTAAAAAATTCATTTTCTCTGGTTATTAAGAATTGGTGCAGATATAAGCGCCAGCAAGGATAAACTTTGATTTTGGCAGGTTTGATCAGGTTGAACCTGTAAAACTCAGAGTAATTTATTTTAATTTTGACGTACACCTCCCCCAGTGTTCTGTAATGGTATTGCGTGGCTCCTAACTTTTATACAGGCTATGCTTTGTCACGTAGTGGAGAATTATACTAAGCAGTAAATGGATTAAATTATCTCTTTCTGCTAAGCATCACTTTTCGAAAATCAATTCAGCCTGAAATTTAGCTCCACTAAAGAGATTTACGAAAACTATTAGCAAATATGGCGGGAAACCCCGCAAAAGAACCCGCAGGCTATGCCAAACGAGCCAGCAACACCCCCAAACGAAGCAACCCTCAGTTACCCACCTCAGGGTCAACCAGAATCACCCGCTCTCAAGCAGCAGCCATGAAAGCAGGCACCACCCCCCAACCTGGAGCTACTCCAACTAGCGCCAGTTCACCTGATCGCACTTCTGCAACCTGCACGCCTAACAGCTCTGTGTGTGCTGCCTCCCACCAACCCGCTGGGCCCCCTCCAACCAAGGAGGCCATCACCCACGCTGTTTTAATGGCGTCTGCTCAGTTGAATGCAACTCAGCCCATCCAGACATTCACCTCCCCCATTGTGTCAGCTAATTCAGCCCCATCTATTATTGCTGACGCCATGTTTCTGGCTCCCTCCATGAGGGGCGATACCCAGCTACCTGGCCCCCAAATCCTCAGATGTAAGGTTGGATTAGCCGCACATTCTGGTTCACTAAGCACCAAATTGGGACAATCTACTCTTCCCAATGAGGATTCAAATGGTTCGGATTTTGGAACTTCACACCAGTTCCAATCTCACCCGTCCCATTTAAACCCCGTAATTGGCACTTCTCAAGTCGGCACTTTATCGCAATATGCTGAAAACGACCAATTCACTAATCAGCCAATGAGTTTTGCCCACGAAATCACAGCAAACACTCGGGCTGAATTTACCCAAATAGATTGGGATGGTGATGAAACATCTCCCTCCTCCCAATTGGCTGGAGTTAATTCAATCTGGATGGGACTCCCCAATTTAGCGAGGCCCAACAATCACCTGGCCCCCAAACCCTCGGATGTAAGGTTGGATTAGCCGCACATTCTGGGTCACTAAGCACCAAATTGGGACAATCTACTCTTCCCAATGGGGATTTAAATGGTTCAGATTTTGGAACTTCACACCAGTTCCAATCTCACCCGTCCCATTTAAACCCCATAATCGGCACTTCTCAAGTCGGCACTTTATCTCAATATGCTGAAAACGACCAATTCACCAATCAGCCAGTGAGTTTTGCCCACGAAATCACAGCAAATACTCGGGCTGAATTTACCCAAATAGATTGGGATGGTGATGAAACATCTCCCTCCTCCCAACTGGCTGGAGTTAATTCCAATCTGGATGGGCCTCCCCAATTTAGCGAGGCCCAACAAACCGCCCCTCAATTTAATATGACGCCAGCAACTGCTGTAACATTCCAGAAACAAGGGAACTCCGCAAACTTGTCCAAACCACCAGCTCACACTCAACCTGCAATTGCAGCCCAAAGCAAACACAAATGTACCAAAGGAGCCACTGGGGCATGGCAAAAACCTCTGGCACCAACGCTACCCAAAGCTGATCCCCGTGAAGTGGCGTTTATTGCTGATGTTAAGAAGAAATGGGCCGAAACTAGAGCGCAAAAAGCTCTACCTCGCTCAACCCTCTCCCACGCAATTCGCCTTTATTATGGGCATAACCCTGTTGAATTCTATACAGAGGATTACTTCTCATACTTTGCAGCGATTGCGGAGACATTCCCTATTAACACCACCATTCATGAATCAGTGGAGGGCCACTACATCGATGTGGGCTTCACTGAAGCTGCCCTTGCTGACCATGCTGCCACCCTCCAGGTCATTATTCCACGCGGATCTCTTCGCATCTCCCGCACACGCTCTCACCTGGAGAAAATTTCATGGGTTACTTTTTCCAACCTACCAACGACTGTTGATCCTGAGTCTCTTAAACTGGCACTCCATCGTGGTTTAATGGAGTTTGGGTCTGTTCTTTCAGTGGACTTTAGCGTCCCCTCTTACTATGCTCCCACTCAAAGAGCTCGCACTGCTAGGGCGTCGTTCATCCCCTCCCCCACTGTATCCTGCAACATTGAGGTTATTCCTCATGTGGCGGTAGTTGGGGCATGCCCTGAGATCTTTTTTGTCGACCCTGATCAGGCGCGCCCCCGGTGTTCATGGTGTAACGCCCTTGGACACTTGTATAGTGGCTGCACAGCTCGAAAACAAGCCCTCTTAGCCATCACCCAGGGGCCTAAACCAGGCCAAAAACGATCCCACATGGCTGCAGCAGCAATTCCACAACCCACACAATGGGTTCCCGTTCAAGACCTGTCCCCTGAGGCCTTACGCCTAGCAGTTGAAACAGCTAACCCCACTATTGGTGTGGGATACCTTCGCGCTCATGCCCCCCTTCCAATGGGCACCCCCTCCAATCTCCCAGAGTCAACTCCCTCACTCACCAAGCGCAAGGCATCTCCCACAGGGTGCCCCTCGTCAGCCACCCCCACTCAGGGCTCCGCGGCACCCCCACCAACCCCCACCAGCGATTTATCGCATCAGCCCTCAGCTCCCAATGGAGCTATGCCCACCAGCATGGACTGGCAACTCGCGGCCTGCAGTAGAAGTGCCACCTCAAAGAGTCCTACCCCAACCCCACAGTCCATTTCGCGCGGATCCTTTGCAGTGTTGGAGGAAGTGAATATGGACTCAGACTCATCAAATGGGGACACCGCGGAGGTCACCATTGAGCACCCTCAGGTCCTTCCCCTGCAACGGAGCGGGGGCAGCATCCTAGGCTGGCTTACTGGGTCCTCCGCCCCCCACCCTCTCCTTCCCCTCAGAACCCTCGACGCTCCTCACGGATTGCAGCTAATAGTCAAGCTAAAGGACTCAAAACTAGCCGCCTCACAGCAGCAGGTTTAAGCGCTGGCAACCCCCAGGACATGGAGGGGAACAGCTATGAGTCCCCATGGCAGCACCCTGGCCCTGCAATCCATCAACGCAAATGGGTTGCGGGACTTTAAGCGGAGAGCCCGCCTCCTCCGAAACTTCAGGTCAGCACAAATTGACATCGCTGCTGTCCAGGAGCCCCATATCCTCCCCCACGAACAATCTGCATGGAATGAACAGTTTGGAGGCAACTCCTTCTGGACAAACCATGCCGCCCTTATTGTTTTGAATCCCCGAGTTAAAACCCATTCTTTTTCACAATATCTAGGTGGCCGCCTCATACTGGCCAAACTCACCACCTCTGACTTCTCCTTCTTCGCTGCAAGCATCTACCTGCCTAATGCAGGTCAGGAGCAAAATCGGCTCTTGGAAGAGCTCCTCCAACTCAATCTCCCACGGAATACAGTCCTCTTAGGAGATTTCAACACAACCATAAGTCGCGTCCGTGACTCTTACCCCCTGCAGCAAAGGAACGCCCTGGATCAAGTCGCCTCCAGGATTTCCTTCGCCTGAGTGGCTTTATAGATGCGCTTCCACCCTCCGCGTCTGGCCTAGGTTGCATGACTAGGATCCAGTATGATGGAGGAGCTTTCCAGTCAGCGTCACGCATAGATATGGCACTGATTGGCCCCCTGCTAATTGGTCGCGTCTCCTCTCCCATCTCTCGTGACAACTATCTGAGTGATCACAGGTCACTCACCGTTGTCCTCACCACCACACTTAGACCGTCGCGTAGGTTCTGGCCTAGGGTTGCCCCAGCTCTTCTCAACAACCCCTTCACTAAGGAGAAGCTGTCTATGACCATCTGGGAGACTCTCACCTCCCCCCACCCCACCTGCTTGACCACAAGGCTAGATGGGCGGTGACCAAGGAGGGCATCACCCGCGTTGCTTACAACTGTGCCAAAGCCCAGATGACTGCAGCTCGCGCCAGAGTCAAAAGGGCGGAAGCCAGAATCAGACATCTAGAGCGAAACTGCCAGCCTTCGCCCTCTCCCAGATGGTTGGAAGACTGGGAAGCGGCGCAGGAAGCACTCCGCTTGGAGACTCACACTGCAGGAAGAACGGGCAGCAAACTTTACAACATCTCGTTACTATGCTCAATGGGAACGCCCCACCCGCTTCTTCTTTCAGAAACAGAAAGCCCGGTCAACAGCGCAGGATATTACTGCACTGAAGATTGGCACTACAACCACTTCAGATAAGGAGGAAATCACGCAGGAACTACACCGCTTCTACTCCAGCCTCTTCCATGCCACCCAGGTGGACCCATCGGACATCCAAGACTTCCTGTGGCGGGCTCCAGAGCCGCCCATTGACCCACGGGCTGATGAGGCTCTACTGGCGCCTATTTCCATCCAGGAGGTGATGGAAACCCTTCTGAAATCCCCACGGCTTAAAGCCCCAGGCCCAGATGGAATACCCTTTTAGGTGTACCTTCTGGAACCTGCAGTGATAGCCAGAACCCTCCGCGACCTCTTCGCTGCACTCTTGGTGAATGGCGAGGTCCTCCCCGACTCCAGAGGCTCAATCACGACCCTCATTCACAAGAAGTCAGACCGTGAGAACCTGGCGAACTGGCGCCCCATAGCGTTGATCAACACAGACCACAAGCTCTTCACGAAGCTTCTGGCCAACCGCATCACCAAATGGGTGTCACCTCGCCTCTCCCCATCCCAGTACGGTTTTATTCCGGGGAGGTCGTTATGGGACAACTATAATGACCTTCACGTGACTTTGACTGCTAACTCTCGTAAGGTGAATGGCTTTGTGGCTCTTCTGGATATGGAGAAAGCATATGATCGGGTAGCCTGGAAGTATATTGATGCTTCCCTGGCCCGCTTCCATCTCCCACCCGCAGCTAGGCGCTGGATATCATCGCTCTATGACCAGCTCCACACCAGAGTCCTGGCGCCAATGGGTTTTACAGTGGCAGTACCAGTTGGACAAGGTCTCCGGCAAGGGGACCCCCTGAGCCCTATCCTTTTTAACATCACCCTTGACCCCCTCTTGGCCTCCTTACAGGACAAGCTAACAGGGATTCTGGTCCCAGGTAAAGCCCCCACACGCACCATGGCATTTGCAGATGACACTGCCATTGCATTTGGCTGCCCTGGGGATGTTGCCCTCGCTGCTGTGACCATTGAGAGGTACACCAAGGCGTCCAACGCCATGGTCAATACCTCCAAGACAACAGTTGTACAGGTCGGCTCCCCCACCTTCCCCCACCATTTGGTATTGAACCTGAGCGCGGTACCTTCCGTCACCTGGGCGTTCTCACCAACCAACAAGGAGTTGCGCTAAAAGACAATGAGGACTTGCTCCTTGCAGCAGTTAACTCCAGGATTGCCAGCTGGAACCGGCGGCACATCACCCCCCAGGGTCGAGCTCTGATGGCCAATGTGTTCCTCCTCTCCAAAGTCTGGTTCCTAGCGCACGTCTGCCCATTCACAGATGCCTTTTATACGCGGCTCAATGTACTCCTCCGCTGTTGGATCTGGGGCTCAAACCATCCACCAATAGCCCTCTCAACCATTGCCCGACCCTGCAATGAAGGGGGCCTAGGGCTTCTGGACACGCGATCCCACGCCACCACAATCTTCCTGAAGTTCCTATGGCCGATTGTCTGCTGGGACGCGACCCCCATGCCCCAATGGGCGCCCGCCCTCCGCCAGTCAGTGTCAGCATCTCTGGGTCTTCCTAGAGCATCTCTGACCTCATTAGGGGAGTGGCTCACAAACCACCCAGGCCATCGCCTAAAACCATCCTCATCCCCCTACTGGAACCAGGCTCTCCTTGCCCTGAAACGAGTAGGCGCGCGGATCCACCATGCCTTCCCATACAGAAGGGAAGGCCCTGGCCTCAGCCCACGTCGCCATGCAATTGTGCACAATGGACAAGTTGTCACAACTCGCCTCAACCCCCAAGATCGTCCTCCCATCCGCCCAAGACTCCTTGAGCTCCTCCCTCCCTCCGTGAGATTTGACCTTAAGGAATTGTGGAAGGACGTCTATCACCCCATCCTGTCAGCAAAGGTGTCCAACACCTTATGGAGAGTGCTCCACTGTTCATACAGGACAGGGGACCGGACTGGCCCTACCTTCCAGCACCAAAGCTGCCCCCGCTGTGTGGAGCCTATTGACTCCCACCTCCATCGTTTTTTCACCTGTACAGGTGTCGCCGCATTTTGGCCAAAGGCCCGCGCGCTCCTCCATGCTCAGCCCTGGTCTGGACACCCTGTGCAAGACCTCATGTTTGAGCAGACATTGCCTGGTTGCCACCGACCCCTCCATGTCCTCGCCTATGCCACAGCCAACTGGACCATCCATAACTCCTTCCTTCGTGCTGCCTTTGACCAGCAGGTGTGGACCCTTCCACACATGATCACCCACTTTCAGGTACACTTTGAGATGGCCCTGAAGGTCTGCACTATGTCGCCAACCCTCCCCCGCTCAGTTGTCACTGCAGCATGGCTCTGGCGCGCAAACCCCCCTCCCTTTCTCGATGCCTCCTCCCTCCCCTTCCCTCGCCTCAGGCTCTTAGGAGCCCAGGCGTAATTCAATAAACATCGATGAATCCCCCCTTGGGTTGGGACCATCTAGTACTAAAAAAAAAGTAAATGGATTAAATTTCCCCCATCCTGATATCACTTGGACTTTATATTAATACAGACTCAGTGTTTGTGCTCCCTTATTGGTCTGTTAGATGGGCGGATACTTCATCCCATTTAAAAATTAAGCAGAGCTTTGCCCTATGTGGGAACATCACTCTCCAGGAGAACCAACTAAACTAAAGTGTGCTCTATGACTTCTGTGGAAGCCCAGGAGTGCTGAAATCAAATGTGGCATACATGGGAAAATATGCGCTTTGAAGGCTGACCATGTAGAGAGAGGGTTGGCACAGAAAGGAGTCACGAACTCCTGTGTCAAAGTTAGTGTCTGCCCAGCTCAAAAACGAAAGCAAAGTCAGTTTGTCTGGATAGTTTTAATCGATTTTTGGCCTTTGAAACAATGCATGTCAGAGTAAAGGACACCAAAACCATTAAATTAAAAACAATTCTAATTTTAAGTGGTGAAGTGCGAGGTTTGGCGGCATAAACTCTATTGTTGCAAGAATAAGATCTATGTGTGGCATAGACATCAAATGTTCGTTGAGAATGTAACAGTTGGATAACTCAAGTTTCAAATCACCATCTTGTTCTCAGTTTGACGCTGATCTTTGACATTGAATGTATGTCTAATTTGAGGTTAGACTCTCAAGGTAAGTGTTAGTGCCTCCTGCAATTAACCAATTTATCCTCATATTTAGATAAAAAAAAAGCAAGGAAAAAGATTAAATGGTTTAAGTAAGGTAGCAATCCCCAAAATTACCCTTATTTGTTTATCATAGAATAAAAAACCCACTTCAAAGCAGATCCTAATATTTTAGGTGCCACGAGCACACAAAGTAAAAGACAGGATAATTAGGGAAGATCAAGACCCAAAACCCAAGATTTTGTTCATGCAACCAAGCCTTGATTCTTCATGCCCACCATAAGACAAGGTAAGAGTGGCCTTAAAGCCACAGGAGTAGCCCAGCTCAAGGCAGAAACTTCAGAAGAGAGAATATTAAATGAGGTTTAGAATTGTGCAGGCTCAACCTTTGTGGTCACCCTCTCATGGAGCATTTCCCATATCATTTTTTAAGCTCTTTAAAGCCTAAAGCATGGTACAGGTGAGACATAGCCAGCTCCCAAACCTGCCAACAACTAAAAATCTTTTTAATTAATTTGACTCTGAATGAAGAAAATCCTAATCCAAGTCAAAATTCAGGGGACGGATTAATCACATTCATCACAGAGCACATGATGTTGAGATATGTTGGTAAAAAAGGGGAATGCTTGGAGAGATGTCATAGAGGAACAAATTGACTTTCAAGATGTAAAGTATGATGTGCCCAATGCGGGGGTAATTGAGGAAGGCCAGAGGTTGGTGGAAGGTTTAGCCCTGTAGTTTAGGCCTCCACCACAAAGGTATTGTAAGAAGGGGAAAATTAGCCACAGTGAGAGAAATTACTAATAAAACTTTGCACAGGTTGGGCATAAGTATAGCTAATGTGTGAACATTATTGCACCACAAAAAACCAGCACATGACTTCCCAGAGAGGGTTTTTGGATAAGAATTTGAAATTAGTGTTAACCCACATAAACACCCCACAATGCAGCAACCAAAAAGAATGGGTAGGTAGAAGCATGGTTGCCCAAGCATCCTCAGCAAATTTCAGACAATGGATTGCTGAATCGCTAGATGTTCACAGGTAACATTTAATTAAAGAAAATCAGTTCTTTAGTATGGGATGGAGAGGCCTTGCTTTGATGATGTTCAATGCACCTATAGTTAGTGAGACCCCCATTGCTCCTTAAAAGCAAGAAAAAGGACCCCCTGGCCATTTCCCTGCATTTTCCTTAAATTGCGCCTTATTTTCGACTGTTAGTGTTTGAAGCAACATAACCATAGTCATCTTTAGGGGTAATGTCTAGTTTTTTATTTTTTATTTTATTTTTTATATTTTTCTTTGGATAATTTTATGCATTAAAAATACTCTTGCAGTACACCATCAATGGGCTCTAAAACTCTGAGAAATTGAGTGAGGTTAATTAAGCTTTGATTGGTGCGTAGGGTGCATGCACAGGTGTACCTAGCTCCGATTGCTGTTCTGTGGGGTTGTGTGACCATTCTGATTGGGTAAAATTTTTGTTCCACTGATGCAGAAAATGATGCAATGTCAGCCTGAGTCTAGGCAGGTAGGATTATTGACGCTGCCATAGTTTCCGCCTGGGCTGCTGCTCTTTGTGCCTGTTTGGCCTTCTTGAACTCCTTCAGGGATACAGGTTTAACATGGATGAAACAACCATGTGCGGTACAAGAAAAGGAAGCATTGATGCCAGTTGTGAGCTCATATTAGGATTTGCCATTTCCCATAATCTCTGGAAAAACCACATTCAGTGTGGAGCTCTCTCTGGTAGGGCAAATGTGTGCCTTATGGCAAATACATGACAAAGGTGCATAAGGCTGGTGCGCTGTCCACCATAATGTGGAATGGTTGGATATCCTGCCTGTCAATCACTAAAAAAGCGGCATTTGGAATCTAAGTAAAATTTACCATTACTATAGCAGAAGGGGTGATCACCGCAATTGCCTTGCCCATGCTAAGATCAGGAATAAGCATAAATTCTTTGAATGTCAAAAAAGTTAAGTTCACCTTGATTTCTATGTTTAGCTGAGAGATGGCTCTCGAGGACTTTGCATCTTATAGTCATGGGAGAAAATCAAAAGTTACAAAAATTTAATTTGATTTTTTTCAATGCGTGCGCTTCATTTTTACCACCTTTTGACTGTCCAGGAAACCACCACGTGCACCTGTGCAGCGGTGTCTGCTGCTTGTGCTAATTAATACCCTAGGTCCAACCAACTCCAGGTCATGGTATCTGGCGCTATGTAAACAACATTGTAAAATGATCATGTACATCACCCCAGAATTTCTCTCATAGTGACGTTGACTTTATATTCAAGAAAACCTGAATCCTAAACTCCACTGATGACTTTGGCTGAGAGTGTGGAGTTTTGTTGTACTGGTTGCACTTTGCTTACCAAACTTAAATTTCTGGTGAGATACTCACCATTGTCTTTTCTTTTTATTTTGGCTACCAATGTTGCTGGGGTGCTTACTAAACTAGAGCTGTGTAAAACTGACAATGTGCCTCTCATAATGCTTGCCCAAGCCTTGTCAGGCTTTTAATGCACACTCATCTCCCATGTATGGATTATCAAACTTACTGTCTTGGATTAGATTGGATGTAATTAATGATTATAATTGGAAAAAAGTTCACCAAAAGAGAGAATGTCTAGCTATCACTCAAGCTTATAAAACAATTTTGTTTTTATTCATGAAGTGCATTTCACCGTGGTAATTGATTATGCCTTGGAACACTGCTACAGAACCTTAAAGAGCCTGAAGGATATTTAGCCCACTGGGCCTTAAAGTACCAGGCATATGATTTGAAAAAACACTGACCTGAGGTAAAGAATCAAAATGCAAACAAATTGTCAAGGTTGCTTACTGTATCTTTATTGGCTAATAAGGATAATGAGTTATTTATTAAAATGATAAACCATTAATTTGGCAATAAACCTCTCAAGGTTCAACAGAAGTTGAGCCAAATTAGACATAATACATTTTTAGATGATGCGAAATTATATAACGTTATTAAGGAAATATTTTTGTTCTTTAGGTCTACTAAGCGGATGTTTTGATTATTGCTGCTCACAAGGCCATGGGCCATGGCAAATTTAAAAAATACTTTTGAACATCTATGGACCTATTACTATTGGAATTCCATGTCATATGACATTCATGAGGCACTTACCATTGTCACAAATCTCAAGCTAAAGCCCCCTATAGAAAAGCAAAAATTTATCAACTGGCAAAACCTAATTTTGCCTGTCACACGGTATATAGACTCATGAGACCCTTGACTAATGCACCTGGTCAATTTAGACACATTATTGTAACTATCGATTCTTTAAACAAGAGGGTGGATGCTAAGGCAGTTACAGGCTTAAGAGCCACAACTACCGGTCAGTTCATTCTTTAAAAAAATTAATTATCTGTATTGTTGCCCCAGCTTTTAACGAATAATTGGACAAACTTTTAATCCCAGACGACGCTGAAGCTCAATGATCTAATGGGCATCCATAGAGTATTATCCACTCCCTATCACCAAGAAATCAAAGGTACCATCAAATGGGTGCATGTTACACTAATTGGTATCTTATGGAAGTTGGTTGCAGGAAAAGCGTCAAGCTGGAAACTCTTTTTGCCTTCAGCCATATTTGCTTATAATATTGCTTATCACTCAGCCACGGGGCATTCCCTGTATGCATTATTAAAATGAGTGACAGGAATCATTTCCTCCCATTTTATATTTATGTGTTGCTGTAAAGAATGTGAGTACTAGTTATCTGGAGAAGCTTTCCCAGAAATTTATTAGATTACAAAGTTCAGCTTACTAAAATTTTCTTCTGTAAAAAGTCAAGTCATGAACATCAGATAATGAGGACTGGTGGACCTTGCCTACTTTTGAGGTAGGAGAATTGGCTTGGTACTATGACAACCATTGGTTTGGGCGTACACACAAACAGGTGCCCATGTGGAAAAGGATCTTTGAGATCATAGAGAGGAAGCTTACTAACGCCTAAACTCTAATTGATTTTTCTATGGGCCAACTTATTAATTGAGATCATGCCAAGTTTTTAACAAGCACTAATTTCACTCTAGGCCTTCAGCCTCTAGTTCTTAGTAACTTATCAGACCCCATTAATCTTTGTTACCTGATATTTGGTTAATTAGGGGGAAGTGTTGAAATTGGTTTGACTAACCATTAGTCCATGTAGTATTGTTTTAGAATTTATATTTTAATGATACTTATGACAGGTTTTTGATATAAAGAGTCTCAAACACACGGCTTCTCAACTTTTTAAATAGTCACCAAAATTGTATTAAATTACTTTACATACTGTTGGACCAATAAAATAAGATAATAAATCTGGCGGCTCAAAAATCATAATCCCCCTGTGCAACTTCTACCACTTGCTCTAGGTAGATTCCTAAGCTCATGGCCTTGGCGGATTGCTCTGCTTCAGCTACCTATACCTTATCTTTTATCTTTTCCCTCACAATGGCGAAAAATAATTATTAAATTAATCTTATTTGCAAAGACATTTTGCCGGAGCTCTTAGGCTATAAAATGATTGTAACTCCAATTGAATTACATTGAGTCTTAAATATTTGTTTTTATTAGTCTAATTTAGATTATAGCTTATTATTCTTACACTCTGGAGTGCTTAAAACACATGAAAAACACTTATAGGAACGCTAGTAGGAGGGGATATCTAGGCTGAATTCTAGGTTGGAAAGGAATCTTTTTTGGTACTTTCTATAATAGAACCTAAATGAAGGTAATATTGGTAAAGGATTTAAGCCTTTGGAAGTATGTGAAACTACATTGAGCTTTTACCTTAATTTATATTAAAATCCCATTTTCAAAACTTGTCTATTTAACAAGTTTACTAAAGCAACTATCTTAATACAGCACCTTATCTCTTTATGTTTAAAAACCTGTACCTTTGAAATATGATTCCTAACTGACAATGTCAGAAGAAATGAAAATATTACATATATAAGTCTTTTATAAGCCAAAGCTTCTCATATTTAGGCCTCTATAACCACACTTTCTTCATAACTATCACCATAATTATACATATAACACTTAATACTTATGCTTTTTCAAAATTATAGCTCTATTTTATTTAAGCCCATTCTTTAACTTACCTAAAGTAACTATAAATAATTTTTTATAATAATATATTGCTCATATTGAGGCTCTACTGCTAAAAGATGTTACTAAAGATTAAATTTAGATGCAATCTAACAAAAAAACTATGATAAGTCTATTATACCCATAAATTTTTTTAACATTTACTAATAAGCAATATAAATTGTTTTACTATTTATATTTACTTGGTATGGGCAATATTTATAAACTTCTTTTTCTTTTCTGATAACTATAGATATTATATAAGAAGTTTTTTCTATATTATAGCACAGACCCTATTACTTATACAACTCCTTCTTAAATAATTAATTAGTACAGTATAAGTTTTCTTAGAGATATTAATCTCATAGTTAAAGTAAATAATATATCTAATAAAAAAATCCCTATCTAAAGTAATATTATCTTAATAATATATAGCGTCATTGCATGTGCTTAACTAATGTTCTACCATTTAAGGTTAATATCAAATGATTCATTTTTTATGTCTATCAGGATTCTGAGGTAGATATCTATAAAAAAGGCAATTAGAAGAAATTACTAAGAGTTATCTGATAATTAATTAAGCTCTTAAGAAACTTATCAGATAAGATTTGCAAAGCCTCATGAAACTAAATCTTTTTGTAAAGCTTCATCTGCATTTCAGATTATTCCTCAGGAAGATAAAAAGGCTGAATTATATTATAGGATAATTTTATAAAAAGGGTTTAAAGATGAATTAAACCTCCATTGCTGTTTATATCTAAAAGTCTTAATTATAGATTCAGAGAGTATTATATCCAATATACTAATTTATTGGAAAATTATCTTGTTAACTAACATAGAAAAATAATTTTTTATAAAAATAGCTCAGTAAGTTATTTATTTGTTATCTGGACATAAAATATAGATACTGATGCACCAGTACAGTTCACCCAATAGTAATATAATATCTGTAATAGAGGCCTCATGTTTGTGCTACATTAAATCATTTATAAGCCATAAAAGATATCCTGAGTGACAAATAACAAACCAATGGCCAAGCAAATACTTAATCACATGTCTAAAGACACCTTGAAACTATACATGGATTATTACCTTATTAAATTCAACACAGTTTTTCTTTTTGCATAGCATCACTTTCCAAGAAAATTTACAAAGAAAAAAAAAACAAAACTAACAACTTAGAACTCCAATTAACTAATTCAATTTCAATTCCACAGCCCCCTGTTTGATGCTCCAGTATGGAGCAGCAAAAAATTACTCCTAAAATTTCTCACTCCACTAGAAAACATTTGGACTAATTTGACTAGTCCTAATAGTCCAAACCGCTGTTATGTCCCTCCAAGGGAACTTAATGCTCCACCTTGTGTGCACCCACCCATTTTTCACCCACCCTCTCTTCCTTCATTAATTTAAAATCCAAATTTTCTTTGAGCTAATTACATGAAATTATCCTCATACGCTAACAAGGCGATGATTGAGCTTACTATTGCTACTTTTTCACCAGCTATGTCATGTTTATATGATCTTATAGAGGGTACCAACAGCAGGGACAAGGCTTGGCAGCAAGAAGTCTAGAAGGTGAAACTTCATGCCCTTCCTAATCTCAAGCTCACCTTGTATCAGCTAAGGGTTCAGGCTAGGTAAGCTCAAGTTGGTACAAGTGATGTGCCTAAATCCCAGCCCCCTGTTTCAGCTCAAGGGTTTAAAACTAATGGTTTTCAATTTAAACAATTACATGCCAATTCAATGAATCAGGGAATGTGGTAAAACCCATTCCATTTAAAAATTGTGAGTTTAGTTCAGGTTCAACTTCAGTTGCTTACCCAAGTAAAGTCAATTTTAAGGTATGAGATCCTTTTGGACAGAAGCGTGCGCCTATTTGTGCACCAAGGCTTGGGACCACTTCTGCCATTCCAAAATTCCCCTGAGTTGGTTTAAGTGTCTTTGCTCAAGAACAACGTTTCTCTTAGGTAAATTTTTTTTAATTAAACTCCCTATTCATTTTACATTTTTTCATATGTTGACTTGGGTGCATCTTTTGCAGACCTCTTCAAGAAGGTCTTGTGACATGTTAGTTGATTTATTTTATTTAAAATTATCACAGTTTCAGTTACACCGCTGGTCCTACCAGATTCCATCCAAGCCCAATCACCAGTGCACACTACCTCTGTACCAATCTCAGATAGGATAACCCTTTGGGCCACTGCCAAGTTCTGAAGCTTTCTCAAATTATTATTATTTCACAGCGCTCAACACCCTTGCCCTCTGTCTTCTTAGCTCCAACTCCCTCTGCTGGGCTATTTTTATTATTATAATAATGACTATTAGTCCCCTTGCGTTGTTCCTGTGCACCAAGCACTACCACGCGGGGTTTTGGAGAGTTATAGATACTCTCTCAACAAGCTAGCTTCATTGACTTCAACCTTTTTAAGGTATATTTTGATATTGATTTCTTATATGAAGAGATTGCATCATCAGTATCAGAAAAAAATTAACTACAGAAATACTCCTATCCTACAACTTGTACTCACTTACCCACTGACACCAAAGATGGTGGTTAGTTTTGCCAACCTCCTATCTTACTTTCTAACCCAGGTATTGTATGAGAAGATGATGTCAGGGCTTTTATCCTAAAGTTTAAACCTTATTCTTTATTTCACTGTCCCTATCAGTTCTGAGTGCTTTGCAGGTCATCATGCTACCACTACTATTATCCCTTTACATACTGATGTCACCAAAAAATTCTCCATAATTACATGTTGTATCAGCACCTGATCATTTCCTATAGGCGCACGTCAGTAATGAACACTAGATTTTTCCTCTCTGCTTTATTTTGGACTACTCAAATATCTTGTTGCCATACCACTGCAAATTTTTTAAACACTGATTATGATGTCAAATTTATTTTTGGATTATTCCTGGGGCACCTTGCTGCTATTATCCCCAACAACAGTTCAGTCATCAGGCAATAGCCCAAAATCCCTTCCTTCAGCCTCCCCGCCAGCCTTAGCCATCATTTCACCCTCCATCAAAATCAGGAGGAGGCTTGGATTACAATATAATTTGTTGCAACTGGGATGGCAACTGGGGTAAGATTAACACAGTTGTTTTTGTTATCAAATAGGTAGAACTTTGTGAAGTCAGTATACCTCAAATAAACATAGAGTTTATTATAAAAAAACCTTTATTAAATTTAGATTTTGCAAATTCGCCATAAAATTGTTGCGTACTTCATGCCATGGAGATTTATCATCATATTTGTAAAATAAAAATTTTGAGTACAATTAGGTTATCTTTGATTAAAGAGTTTGTGATTAACAAATTGAATTGGCTGGTGGTAGGATTATTAGTTAGTGGTAGCTGAAATTTTGTCACCCTGTTGGAATCTCCTTAAGAATGGAGCATGCATTCTGTTGATGATATGTACTTTGGCAGGGTCTTTGAGCTTGTACATATTGAATGAAGTTTTTTCTATGATCAAACTATCCCTTTCTTTACTGTTTATGCTTACTCAGCCTGCCAAAACTATGATTGTAATATGAGAGCACTTGCGCTCATACACTGAGGCATAGCAGAGGATGGCGGTTCCAAATGTCATGCTCTCTACATTTCATTTTCTGGGCCAGCGCAGTATAGTAAGCCTTGGTTTGGAAATTAGAAGGTTTACAAGTGTATTTCTCTAAATATTGCTGGGAGTCATTTCCTCTCTTTAGAACAGGAGTATAGGATTGGAGATAGAGCGATTTGGTGACTGTAGAGGTGCTGAAACAGTGTTCTTCTCATGGCCAAGTGGAACACAATATTGTATGAATAGATAGTGGTTGACAAGTGGAGATTCGTACTGGACAGGTCAACTGACGCCAATTTCCATAGGATGTCAGGTATAATTACTGTTGCTCTATAACACCATACCATTAGTTCTGGGATAATAAGGCGTCAAAAGGACCCTGTGGACTATATTAAATTTTTAAGTCTGGTAGCTACCTGAGAAGTAATATTAGTCTGTTGTCCATAAGAAGGAATAGGGTACACATGTTTTAAATCATATTCTACAAGATAGATTTGGTTTTCATCTTGGCTACATATCTCTATTTAGTTTGACTTTGACCCATTTTGTAAGGTGGTTGATGGCCTTCCACACTATATTTAAATTGTCCTCCATTGGTAGTAAATGTTCCGTGACATTGATCAAAAGGATGTGGAAATAAAAATTTGGCATGATCAGTTGATACAAGGTAATTTTCTACTATATCACTTCCACTTGACACTCTCTGAATCAGCTGAGGCTTCATTATATCAAAGTACATCAATTTCGTGTAGTGGCGTTGTTTCAGTTGTTGTTCATCTTCATAAATCCTCTGTGACCCAGTCTTATGGAGCTTCAAGGTCAAAAGTACATTTGGTTGGTCATTTTATAATGCATTTGTGTTCAACTACTATTTTGAAGGGGTTTCTATTCTTTACAACGGTGTTCTTTATCAAGTAGTCCAAAGCGCATTGTGATTCTTCTGGTTGTTATCATATTCTTTGCTTGGCACTTTGTCATATAGGCCATCCACCATGCTGGCGGTCAATGTGATGAAAGGTAACTTTAAGTCCAATAATGATATGATGTTTCACGCTAGAATGGTACTTATCTGAAAGACATATGCCTGTTATTTCAGCACCCAGGAAGCTATGCGTCACTACAGCTCTTTGAGGTTCTAGAAATTATTTAAGGAGTTATTGATTACCACCTTGAAGACACTCCATGAACGTAAATTTGATCTTCTTGAACACATAAATAACTACTAAAAATTACTCTTTGGTAATGGTGCAAATCCACTCATGTACATATAGCGTTTGGCTGCAGCACACTGCATGATATTTTACTCCTTTGTCATTGATCTGTGACAAATGGTCCCTAAGTGGTAAGGGATGCGTATATCTGAGTTACAAATGGTTTACTAAAATTTGGATATATAATTATTGCTAAAATCAAGACAGGTGCAAAATTGGCCAAAGCCAGATGACAGTTTGTCATGTAACAAATTAATTAACGTTCTTTGACATGTGGAATAGCAGCTCATCTATTTTACCAAAGTTTTTTATGAAATGCTGGCAATAGTAGACCATCTCTAGAAAATCTATATGTCCCTTTTGATAAGTAATATCCTTATCTTTTCAATGGCCTTCAATTTGTCTGGCTAGGGCCATAGGCCCACTTTGTCAATAATAAAGATCAGGTACTCAAGATTTTCAAAAAAGTATTTATATTTTTTGGGGTTGGCATTCAGTTTGGAAGCAGTAAGATGTTGGGAAACATTCCTCCAGATGCTACAAATGCTCATTGAATGTTCTTGCAAAATATTTGCCACTCGAGTAAACCAAGATTTAAAAAAATCTTCAGATTTTCCAGTATGATGACCATGGCCCGTTGGAACATGGTAGGGCATTAAATAACCACTAAGTTATTTGTGTGGGCTATAACAGCCCTTGGTTGTTATGATTGTGCTTTTTTTGCTCTTCTATAGGCATCTTTTTTTAGCATAAGGTGGTTAAACTTCTATATGCATTCTATCTTCCAGTAGCCAAAATTGGAGCCATAGCAAGGAAGTTCTTTTCATTACTGAGCTGTTTAAGTACATCCAATTTCATAGAAGGGTATATGAGTCCTTTTTCATTATATTGCTAAGTTGCAAGTAGTTAATTAACACTTGGTTAGATCCATCCTTCTTTTTTATGACTAAGACCAGCAACACCTATGGTGTAAGTTTTGGGGAACTAACCTTTCAGCTTAATATAGAGATATTCCTGTTTAAAACAAGATAGGGAATAGATAGTGGCTTTCCTCTTCTCACCATGGGCAATTTAACCCATGTTGTGGATGGGAGGTGGGTAACGGCGTATCCCCTAAAGATTGCACATATTCCTTCTTTTTTCACCACCCAAGGGTCAGCGAAGAAACCTGGGAGATTTAACAGGAGGTGACAATGGTTTTAAGCCATCACCATTAGAAGGTTTGCAACGGCGTTTTCCCAAGAGGCTCCTTCCTCTGGTTAGAGTTCCACTAGCAAAAATAATTGGTAACTGGCAAAGTTAATTTTATTGAGTCACTTTCAGGATTGTGACTTCAATCTGCTGTTGTCCTCCATCATTGGTAAAACAAGCCCGTCCTTGACAGATACAGGCACAATAGACTCCTTTCCTACCCAATGGAACTAGCCATATGTCTCCCGTCTTTGGGTACAACTTTCTGTCCACTTGAAGAGTTGTTGTCATTGTGCCAAGCGCAAATGTGGGGGATTAATTTTTTGCAAAATGAATTTTATATCAATTAAAAAGGGCAGGTTGGGCACAAATCAGTAATAGTAATTATCTAGGGTGTCAATCTGCTGAGACTGAAGCATGAAGATATTCCTGGCAGCATTGCGCCTAATCCCAGTTACCATTCCATGAGATATAAGATAGAAATCCACAACAGGTATTACTGCCACTCCTTTTTTCCCTTTTTGCTCTTTGAAAAATCAATAAATCTAAAAAATTTCTTTGTGTGTTTTAGAAGTATGTTAACTATCTAGTAACTATGTTCTTAAAATTTGGTGAACCTTAGCTTGTGTTTGCAGTTTCCTTATTCTCTTTGCATCATAAGATATGGATGGCTGTACCAGAGGTATTATATATGGTGCTTTTGGTAATAACTCACACTGAGTGCTAGCGCATTCTTTATTACTATCAGCACGCTCCAAGAAACATGGGCTTTTTAATGTACCAGCTTTTCCTTCTAACCCAGCTTGATGATCTTTTATTGATGACCTAACCCATGGTCTTGAACTGATGGATGGGGCGGAGGTGTATTGTTGAATAGTTATAAATTTTCAATATGATGTATTACTTCCTTGGCACATCCCAAATCAGACATAATGTAAAAATCTCTTTTATTTTTCAAATAAGGCCATTGCCTGATATTTTTGTCTTCCATAAAGCCAAATTTGGGATTCATAGTGTATGATGAGCTGATGACTTTGCAAATTTCTTTCAACATAGCCTCCTTCATTGTTCTGAACTCATGTTTTTCATACACTTCATAAATTGGATGATGTAAAGGAAGGTGACAATTTTGGCTATTTCACCAGGATTGAGTAGGAGTAAAGTTTAACTAGTAATATGCTGTCTTGGCTTAATGGCATGATTGAGAGAACCAACTGCAAGGATAACGCTGATCGTCAGGAGGTCAAAAAGAGAAAATTGCATGCCTTCTGACTTGAAGCATACCCTGTACCAACGCTGGGTGCAGGAGAGATACTATCAGGTTTATCCTGGGGATGTGCGTAATGTTCAGCCCTGCATTACATCATGGCCATTAAAACGCACCAGCTATATCACTAAAAACAACTGTTTGATTTAATTGCTTAGTGAACGGGGTTTCAAAACAAATTTGATTTTTGATATTTCTAAATTGGGTCAGCCTTACCTAAAATCAATAACCCAAGTTTGGTCAATATCAAGCAACTGTACCCTGATAAATGGTATTGTGCGCCTTTGGCTCGCTTAGGCTTAGCACTGCTCCCTCAGATTGACAATTCTCCATATTGTTTAAGTATGTTTTCTTAATACCAACCATCCTCATTGGTTGACTTTCCTAATAAAAACTCCCATTAAAAGGGTGGTTAAACAAGTAGGTAGAAATGCTTCCACCCCTAGTGCAGGTTTTGAGTTCAAAACCTGTACTGGCTAGAAAACATTCTTGGTGTGGTATATTTGTCCCAAGGTCGACCCACCTCAAATAATTTAAAATCCCCCATTAGATTTACGTTTTTTAATATGGTTCCTTGGGCAAACCTGTGCACGGACCTCCTCAAGGGGGTCTCTAACAGCGTTGGTCAGTTTATTTCAACAAAATATCACCTTTTTCTTGTGCACCACTAGGCCGCCCTAGTCTTCTCCATATCAATGCACTTAAGCACTCCTACACATATCTCCACTTGGATAAGGACTCCCATTTGGGGTACTTCTAAAGCTTGTTACTTTTGCTATATACTACTATATGCCGCGTTGTCCACCCTTGCCCTGGGCCCCTTTTGCTTTAGCATCCTCCGCGGTGCACAGTTTATCATATTACTAGCAATTAGTTCCCTGAAGGTGTGGCTGTGCATCCCGCACTGCCACTCTGGGAATGGGAGAGTTACAGACACTCTCCATACATATGCTAAAATCTCCATGTTCTTAGAGAATGAGCTCTGGGAATACAATTGGGTCATGATGTGAGCAGTTGAAGAAGCAAATACTTTTCTATATAGACCTCATGGCATCTTAAGATTAATATCCGTGTTCAATAAGTTTGTTGTCAGGCGAAATGATCAGTTAACAGCCAACACTCAACGGAATGTCTTACAATTTTATTATCTGATGTGGTAGATAGAAAAGTATTGCTATGTACACTATGAATCTGATAGGTATAATTACATCTTTAAAAATAGATTTTTGAACAGTGGAGTTTGTATCTTCATCCACTAGTCCTTGCTCCTGTCTTACTGGAAGATTCTGACCAAGAATCAACAGATTGGTTTCCTTGAATTTAGGTTTTTTTCATACATCCTCATGATGGAGATTTTTGTGAGGATAATGTAACGGGATTTTAGTAGGGTGATCGCAGGAGTTTACAGAATAAAGGATCTGAACTTTAGTGGTAGTGCGCTGTAGGCCCCTAGAAAGGTATTTTGAGCTTGTTCCCATTGTTATTATTCTTTATAATTGTTGATATCTGACAATGATCTCAGTTTCTTAGAAAATCTAGTTGACACATTATTTTTAAAGGCTCAGTATTTTATATAGGCCTGACTTAAACCTTGCTCACGCTAATATCAACGTAAATATACTCATTATATAAGAGTCAGTGGCGTTTATTAAGTGTACGCCAAGATTTTAGCCTGTAACTGATAAGACTTAAACTGTTTGAAGAGTAAGGGGATATTCTTCCAAACTCCTAAGATAAATAGCCACGTTATCCCTTCTAGTCTTGGCATGTCACCAGAAGCAACAAATAAGTTGTACTGCTCAGTCTTCTGTATGTAAGGCTTGATACCACTTTGTCTGCCTAGCTAGTATGATTTTCTCAGCATGAAAGGGTTTTAACTGCTAGTAAGCAGTAGCAACAATCAGTCACAGGTCATGAGCATATGAATTATGAGGTTTTAGGAATATTGGGATAAATCAGAAGTTTAGTATCTTATTTCTACTCTGCCCACTCTTTTCCCTGTTCTTCAGCACCCACCTATCCCACATATTATTTAAGTTTAACCCTTAGCGTTGCAATGACTAGTTTAGTGCCCTTCACGCCACATTGGTGACAAGTGATGTGACGGACCTTGGTTCTTTTAGGTATGGTAAAAATCAAGCAATTCTCTTTGGTGTCTTGCTGGCGGGTTTTCTTCAGATTTCAGATATAGAACAATACCCCTTATTTGGTTCATCAAAGGTTGCGGTGCACAGTGACATAGTTTAGCATCTGAAATATATCATACTTGATGTTTATCACAAATAAAGTGACCTGTTATAATTTACAGTTTGGAAGTTTTTATAGGAAAATCTGTGTGGCATAGTTATTCAAGGCTTTTGAAATGTATAGCAAATGAGCCTTGAGGTAAAAGTGTTTATAAAAATTAGTATTTGTTTTTTTCTTTATGAAGAGTATTTTGATGAAGGCGGTTGTATTAATGGTTTGAACAAATATCAGTTTATCTCTATATCTAATTTTATATCTACTAGTTCTAAAATAGAGGATTTGATTCCGTCTTAGTAAGTGTTAGGCACGCGGCCCATGTTTTTATATGGAGTTGATACCTTACCATTATAATGTGATTAAATCCTTGAAACTCATTAACGCAATTCTAATTCCATTATATCATTGACCATTAGCGTTGTGGCTTCAATCTCTTAATTGTCTCGAATTTCTAGTCAGCATCAATATGATTTTTTACTTCGCATCTCTTAAAAAAATTGGCAATAGGTCTATTATGCTTAGTGTGGCCAGCTGCTAGTGATTTGAGTACCTTTAGTGAAATTTGGTAACTCTGGTGTATCATTCTCAAAACCACCCTCCAATCATATACACTTGCTTCCACAGCATAATTGGAATATTCCTATGGTATTATACCAATCCTAATGACTGCTTAGTAACCATGAATATACTAACGAGAACCCTGGTAGAGAAATCAAACATGAGTGAGCTTACCATTTGGAAGGGTTTTTCCATATTTGATAGTTTGGATCTACTAAGGTTAAGGAGCGAGTTTAGAAGCCATTGCCAGTACCAGAGACTACGGATTCTCTATGTTAATTAATAGAAACCAAATTTCTTACTGAAGGTTTTAGTAGTTGTTTTGCCCAGATAATTTTCTTTAAACAATGACTGGTATCAGTGTTTGTGCGAACCTTTTTCATTAGAAATCATATATTAATTGCCAATTTCAACAGTGGTCTTCCTGGTTGTCATTTTCTAAGCTCTACAAGCATCTTTTGTCATAATGTTCTTTGCCTCTTGGTAAAATAACCCTGTCTAACTGATCGTGGGCTTCACCAGCTCCTGGCTCTCCAGGGCCAACAAGTTTATTAATGTCGTCAGTCTAGCCTTTTGATTTCATCATCCAAGATAGTTTCAAATAGTGATAGGAAGATGTATATAATCCCCTTCTTGTCAAACTTAGCAGGATGACGGGGTTTATTATATATCTTCCAGCGTCCTCAGTTACTCAACTGAGGCTTTGTGGCGCAGTTGATATTCAACACTGCTGGTTCTTGTGCCAAATTTTAGGCAAATTGTAGTGTATGGACTGGCAATGGCATAGGTCAACCTGGTTTATCATTGAAGTTGTCTGAAACAGCTGAAGAGGCACATGTATTAATCTCTGGAATAGCATTTTGATTCAAACTTCTGGGGGTGGGTATGAAAAACATAACTGCCATGATTAATTTTATCTTTGGAAAATTACAGCTGTCAGATTCTAATCTCTCATATTAGTTTCTTGTGTTTCATTGAAGATATTTTTTATTTTCCGCTGAGAAGGCCTGCTAGCATCTACAGTGTTCACCTCTGATTTTATCTACAAGCTGTTCTAGTTTTTCTGAAAGGTATTAGTAATCATTCTCTATGGCTTTATTTTCCTCTGATAGTCTTAATTCTGAGGTTATAAGAGGCCTTCAGGGCAAATTTTTTTGTAAGGTATTTCTTCTGAGGACTGGTGCCCATTCCAGATCATTAAATGTTCTAAATTATTCTTATTGACAGCTGGAAGATAGAATGGCTGTGTTCAAGATTTATTTAAGGCTGCAGAGGTTGTCCTGACTGACCTTGGTGCTCCACTCTAGGGCTTTAAATTTGATTGTGGTGAATGTTCACTGCTCCCAAGAGGAAACAAGCTGCTAGTACAATTTTCTACCAACTGTTAGATAGTGCGACCTGTATGAGTATGAGCCACTTGATAAGCGGTCTACGCGACTATATGTCACACTACTTCTGGCTTCAGGTATTCCTTAACCTGGCCGCAGTAATTAGTCATGTTGGCATCCATTGGATTAATGACTCACGCTAGTCCAGTATTTCACCAATGATGCGAGCCAAGTTGCTGTTTTTTGGTCACCAAATTTTTCTACTTGACAATTGTCTTTGCCTGCTTGACGTTGGATGTGTAAAACAACTTCATGAACCTCTTGGAAGGTAACGCCCACTTGATATGACATTAATCGATTATCCCAGAGCTGAGTTTCAATCAACTTGACCAATCAGTTAATGTTGAAGCGCTGTCAGGTGGGGATCCGCGTGGGTTACATATTAATGGATGTATTATTAAGCAATCATTTAAATTATCTGCTTTTAAGTAGTTTTTATATCAAGGCGGAGATTCTCAATCTCAGGAATAATGGGACTTCATAAAAAAAGTCTTGGTTTTTATAGCTTTTGAAATCTCCAAGTGTCTCTTTCTGCTAAGCATCACTTTTCGAAAATCAATTCAGCCTGAAATTTAGCTCCACTAAAGAGATTTACGAAAACTATTAGCAAATATGGCGGGGAACCCCGAAAAAGAACCTGCAGGCTATGCCAAACGAGCCAGCACCACCCCCAAACGAAGCAACCCTCAGTTACCCACCTCAGGGTCAACCAGAATCACCCGCTCTCAAGCAGCAGCCATGAAAGCAGGCACCACCCCCCAACCTGGAGCTACTCCAACTAGCGCCAGTTCACCTGATCGCACTTCTGCAACCTGCACGCCTAACAGCTCTGTGTGTGCTGCCTCCCACCAACCCGCTGGGCCCCCTCCAACCAAGGAGGCCATCACCCACGCTGTTTTAATGGCGTCTGCTCAGTTGAATTCAACTCAGCCCATCCAGACATTCACCTCCCCCATTGTGTCAGCTAATTCAGCCCCATCTATTATTGCTGACACCGTGTTTCTGGCTCCCTCCATGAGGGGCGATACCCAGCAACCTGGCCCCAAATCATCAGATGTAAGGTTGGATTAGCCGCACATTCTGGTTCACTAAGCACCAAATTGGGACAATCTACTCTTCCCAATGAGGATTCAAATGGTTCGGATTTTGGAACTTCACACCAGTTCCAATCTCACCCGTCCCATTTAAACCCCGTAATTAGCACTTCTCAAGTCGGCACTTTATCGCAATATGCTGAAAATGACCAATTCACTAATCAGCCAATGAGTTTTGCCCACGAAATCACAGCAAACACTCGGGCTGAATTTACCCAAATAGATTTGGATGGTGATGAAACATCTCCCTCCTCCCAATTGGCTGGAGTTAATTCCAATCTGGATGGGACTCCCCAATTTAGCGAGGCCCAACAATCACCTGGCCCCCAAACCCTCGGATGTAAGGTTGGATTAGCCGCACATTCTGGTTCACTAAGCACCAAATTGGGACAATCTACTTTCCCAATGGGGATTTAAATGGTTCAGATTTTGGAACTTCACACCAGTTCCAATCTCACCCGTCCCATTTAAACCCCATAATCGGCACTTCTCAAGTCGGCACTTTATCTCAATATGCTGAAAACGACCAATTCACCAATCAGCCAGTGAGTTTTGCCCACGAAATCACAGCAAATACTCGGGCTGAATTTACCCAAATAGATTGGGATGATGATGAAACATCTCCCTCCTCCCAACTGGCTGGAGTTAATTCCAATATGGATGGGCCTCCCAATTTAGCGAGGCCCAACAAACCGCCCCTCAATTTAATATGACGCCAGCAACTGCTGTAACATTCCAGAAACAAGGGAACTCCGCAAACTTGTCCAAACCACCAGCTCACACTCAACCTGCAATTGCAGCCCAAAGCAAACACAAACGTACCAAAGGAGCCACTGGGGCGTGGCAAAAACCTCTGGCACCAACGCTACCCAAAGCTGATCCCCGTGAAGTGGCGTTTATTGCTGATGTTAAGAAGAAATGGGCCGAAACTAGAGCGCAAAAAGCTCTACCTCGCTCAACCCTCTCCCACGCAATTCGCCTTTATTATGGGCATAACCCTGTTGAATTCTATACAGAGGATTACTTCTCATACTTTGCAGCGATTGCGGAGACATTCCCTATTAACACCACCATTCATGAATCAGTGGAGGGCCACTACATCGATGTGGGCTTCACTGAAGCTGCCCTTGCTGACCATGCTGCCACCCTCCAGGTCATTATTCCACGCGGATCTCTTCGCATCTCCCGCACACGCTCTCACCTGGAGAAAATTTCATGGGTTACTTTTTCCAACCTACCAACGACTGTTGATCCTGAGTCTCTTAAACTGGCACTCCATCGTGGTTTAATGGAGTTTGGGTCTGTTCTTTCAGTGGACTTTAGCGTCCCCTCTTACTATGCTCCCACTCAAAGAGCTCGCACTGCTAGGGCGTCGTTCATCCCTCCCCCACTGTATCCCGCAACATTGAGGTTATTCCTCGTGTGGCGGTAGTTGGGGCATGCCCTGAGATCTTTTTTGTCGACCCTGATCAGGCGCGCCCCCAGTGTTCATGGTGTAACGCCCTTGGACACTTGTATAGTGGCTGCACAGCTCAAAAACAAGCCCTCTTAGCCATCACCCAGGGGCCTAAACCAGGCCAAAAACGATCTCACGTGGCCGCAGCAGCAATTCCACAACCCACACAATGGGTTCCCGTTCAAGACCTGTCCCCTGAGGCCTTACGCCTAGCAGTTGAAACAGCTAACCCCACTATTGGTGTGGGATACCTTCACGCTCATGCCCCCCTTCCAATGGGCACCCCCTCCAATCTCCCAGAGTCAACTCCCTCACTCACCAAGCGCAAGGCATCTCCCACAGGGTGCCCCTCGTCAGCCACCCCCACTCAGGGCTCCGCGGCACCCCCACCAACCCCCACCAGCGATTTATCGCATCAACCCTCAGCTCCCAATGGAGCTATGCCCACCAGCATGGACTGGCAACTCGCGGCCTGCTTTAGAAGTGCCACCTCAAAGAGTCCTACCCCAACCCCACAGTCCATTTCACGCGGATCCTTTGAAGTGTTGGAGGAAGTGAATATGGACTCAGACTCATCAAATGGGGACACCGCGGAGGTCACCATTGAGCACCCTCAGGTCCTTCCCCTGCAACGGAGCGGGGGCAGCATCCTAGGCTGGCTTACTGGGTCCTCCGCCCCCCACCCCTCTCCTTCCCCTCAGAACCCTCGACGCTCCTCACGGATTGCAGCTAATAGTCAAGCTAAAGGACTCAAAACTAGCCGCCTCACAGCAGCAGGTTTAAGCGCTGGCAACCCCCAGGACATGGAGGGGAACAGCTATGAGTCCCCATGGCAGCACCCTGGCCCTGCAATCCATCAACGCAAATGGGTTGCGGGACTTTAAGCGGAGAGCCCGCCTCCTCCGAAACTTCAGGTCAGCACAAATTGACATCGCTGCTGTCCAGGAGCCCCATATCCTCCCCCACGAACCATCTGCATGGAATGAACAGTTTGGAGGCAACTCCTTCTGGACAAACCATGCCGCCCTTATTGTTTTGAATCCCTGAGTTAAAACCCATTCTTTTTCACAATATCTAGGTGGCCGCCTCATACTGGCCAAACTCACCACCTCTGACTTCTCCTTCTTCGCTGCAAGCATCTACCTGCCTAATGCAGGTCAGGAGCAAAATCGGCTCTTGGAAGAGCTCCTCCAACTCAATCTCCCACGGAATACAGTCCTCTTAGGAGATTTCAACACAACCATAAGTCGCGTCCGTGACTCTTACCCCCTGCAGCAAAGGAACGCCCTGGATCAAGTCGCCTCCAGGATTTCCTTCGCCTGAGTGGCTTTATAGATGCGCTTCCACCCTCCGCGTCTGGCCTAGGTTGCATGACTAGGATCCAGTATGATGGAGGAGCTTTCCAGTCATCGTCACGCATAGATATGGCACTGATTGGCCCCCTGCTAATTGGCCGCGTCTCCTCTCCCATCTCTCGTGACAACCATCTGAGTGATCACAGGTCACTCACCGTTGTCCTCACCACCACACTTAGACCGTCGCGTAGGTTCTGGCCTAGGGTTGCCCCAGCTCTTCTCAACAACCCCTTCACTAAGGAGAAGCTGTCTATGACCATCCGGGAGACTCTCACCTCCCCCCACCCCACCTGCTTGACCACAAGGCTAGATGGGCGGTGACCAAGGAGGGCATCACCCGCGTTGCTTACAACTGTGCCAAAGCCCAGATGATTGCAGCTCGCGCCAGAGTCAAAAGGGCGGAAGCCAGAATCAGACATCTAGAGCGAAACTGCCAGCCTTCGCCCTCTCCCAGATGGTTGGAAGACTGGGAAGCGGCGCAGGAAGCACTCCGCTTGGAGCTCACACTTCAGGAAGAACGGGCAGCAAACTTTACAACATCTCGTTACTATGCTCAATGGGAACGCCCCACCCGCTTCTTCTTTCAGAAACAGAAAGCCCGGTCAACAGCGCAGGATATTACTGCACTGAAGATTGGCACTACAACCACTTCAGATAAGGAGGAAATCACGCAGGAACTACACCGCTTCTACTCCAGCCTCTTCCATGCCACCCAGGTGGACCCATCGGACATCCAAGACTTCCTGTGGCGGGCTCCAGAGCCGCCCATTGACCCACGGGCTGATGAGGCTCTACTGGCGCCTATTTCCATCCAGGAGGTGATGGAAACCCTTCTGAAATCCCCACGGCTTAAAGCCCCAGGCCCAGACGGAATACCCTTTGAGGTGTACCTTCTGGAACCTGCAGTGATAGCCAAAACCCTCCGCGACCTCTTCACTGCACTCTTGGTGAATGGCGAGGTCCTCCCCGACTCCAGAGGCTCAATCACGACCCTCATTCACAAGAAGTCAGACCGTGAGAACCTGGCGAACTGGCGCCCCATAGCGTTGATCAACACAGACCACAAGCTCTTCACGAAGCTTCTGGCCAACCGCATAACCAAATGGGTGTCACCTCGCCTCTCCCCATCCCAGTACGGTTTTATTCCGGGGAGGTCGTTATGGGACAACTATAATGACCTTCACGTGACTTTGACTGCTAACTCTCGTAAGGTGAATGGCTTTGTGGCTCTTCTGGATATGGAGAAAGCATATGATCGGGTAGCCTGGAAGTATATTGACGCTTCCCTGGCCCGCTTTCATCTCCCACCCGCAGCTAGGCGCTGGATATCAGCGCTCTATGACCAGCTCCACACCAGAGTCCTGGCGCCAATGGGTTTTACAATGGCAGTACCAGTTGGACAAGGTCTCCGGAAAGGGGACCCCCTGAGCCCTATCCTTTTTAACATCACCCTTGACCCCCTCTTGGCCTCCTTACAGGACAAGCTAACAGGGATTCTGGTCCCAGGTAAAGCCCCCACACGCACCATGACATTTGCAGATGACACTGCCATTGCATTTGGCTGCCCTGGGGATGTTGCCCTCGCTGCTGTGACCATTGAGAGGTACACCAAGGCGTCCAACGCCATGGTCAACACCTCCAAGACAACAGTTGTACAGGTCGGCTCCCCCACCTTCCCCCCACCATTTGGTATTGAACATGAGCGCGGTACCTTCCGTCACCTGGGCGTTCTCACCAACCAACAAGGAGTTGCGCTAAAAGACAATGAGGACTTGCTCCTTGCAGCAGTTAACTCCAGGATTGCCAGCTGGAACCGGCGGCACATCACCCCCCAGGGTCGAGCTCTGATGGCCAATGTGTTCCTCCTCTCCAAAGTCTGGTTCCTAGCGCACGTCTGCCCATTCACAGATGCCTTTTATACGCGGCTCAATGTACTCCTCCGCTGTTGGATCTGGGGCTCAAACCATCCACCAATAGCCCTCTCAACCATTGCCCGACCCTGCAATGAAGGGGGCCTAGGGCTTCTGGACACGCGATCCCACGCCACCACAATCTTCCTGAAGTTCCTATGGCCGATTGTCTGCTGGGACGCGACCCCCATGCCCCAATGGGCGCCCGCCCTCCGCCAGTCAGTGTCAGCAGCTCTGGGTCTTCCTAGAGCATCTATGACCTCACTAGGGGAGTGGCTCACAAACCACCCAGGCCATCGCCTAAAACCATCCTCATCCCCCTACTGGAACCAGGCTCTCCTTGCCCTGAAACGAGTAGGCGCGCGGATCCACCATGCCTTCCCATACAGAAGGGAAGGCCCTGGACTCAGCCCACGTCGCCATGCAATTGTGCACAATGGACAAGTTGTCACAACTCGCCTCAACCCCCAAGTTCGGTATCCCATCCGCCCAAGACTCCTTGAGCTCCTCCCTCCCTCCGTGAGATTTGACCTTAAGGAATTGTGGAAGGACGTCTATCACCCCATCCTGTCAGCAAAGGTGTCCAACACCTTATGGAGAGTGCTCCACTGTTCATACAGGACAGGGGACCGGACTGGCCCTACCTTCCAGCACCGAAGCTGCCCCCGCTGTGTGGAGCCTATTGACTCCCACCTCCATCGTTTTTTCACCTGTACAGGTGTCGCCGCATTTTGGCCAAAGGCCCGCGCGCTCCTCCATGCTCAGCCCTGGTCTGGACACCCTGTGCAAGACCTCATGTTTGAGCAGACATTGCCTGGTTGCCACCGACCCCTCCGTGTCCTCGCCTATGCCACAGCCATCTGGACCATCCATAACTCCTTCCTTCGTGCTGCCTTTGACCAGTAGGTGTGGACCCTTCCAAACATGATCACTCACTTTCAGGTACACTTTGAGATGGCCCTGAAGGTCTGCACTATGTCGCCAACCCTCCCCGCTCAGTTGTCACTGCAGCACGGCTCTGGCGCGCAAACCCCCTCCCTTTCTCGATGCCTCCTCCCTCCCTTCCCTCGCCTCAGGCTCTTAGGAGCCCAGGCGTAATTCAATAAACATCGATGAATCCCCCCCCTTGGGTTAAGACCATCTAGTACTAAAAAAAAGAAATCTCCAAGTGTGCTTTGGTGATAGCCTTGTAGAGAGATAGTATCCATGAAAAAAGACACTTTATGATCTCTTGACATGTTTAGGTGTACATTAGCTATCAAATTTATAAACTAGGAGGCTAGAGGCCCTATGGTAATCAGCTCATTAATGGGAGTATTATTTTTTCAATGTCTAGAAGCTGTTTGAATGTGGTCTCAGTTATATTCCTCTATATTCATTTGTTTAAGGGGATACTTGCTTTCAAAGATAATAGCGAAGCAGTTAAGACTGTGACTCAAAAGTTAGTTCCTTGATTTCTTCTATGGTGTTGTCAAAAGGGATCCCTGTAGTGAGCACCAGAATTTTTGCAATTAAGGTTATAATTGGAAAGATGGGCACATGTTTTGTTGCACTTAAATAGGGAAAAATGTATGAAGACAGAATACCTTAAGATAAAAATAAAGATATTATAATTTTCTTTAAATGTAAATTCACAAAATAAACCATAATTTGTTGTTTCTTACAGCGGTGGAGAATCATTGTCATGAGCATGAACCAAAAAACCGCTGATGAAAGTTGATATCCGTTATTTATTACAAACATTCATCACTTTTTAATAATTGCCCTATCAGTATATACGCTGAGCCTTTTGAAATTTGGTCTGTTAGTAAGCCTTCTCTAATAATCCAAAATTTCTGTTTTCCAACTTTTTGGCCAAAAATTGGCTTCCAATGTCACCAAGAGGGTCAGGATAAAGGTCAAATACATCTTTAGGGTGCAATGGATATTGGTCAGTGGGATCATTTGTGGAAGGCTTAGCTGATAATTCTGGTAACTTTTTGTTTTTTGCTTTAGTGTTCAGATCAGACATGTCAGGACGATTCTGGTAGTTCTTGATTAACAGGACCAAGGTAGGTTGAGGTATGGGACATTTGGATGACAATTCAATAGGTTTCTACCTGCCAAAAGTCAAAGTTGTATGGTGAAAAATTTATATTTACTTAATATAGGGTCAGAACTAAATAGCAAAATATCTAATAGTAGATGATAGGAACAATTGTCTGAGGGATACAGATATCAGGTTAAGGGTAGTAATGAGGTCTATAGGTCATTTGTAGGTATTACTGCTGTTGTTGATATTATATAGTGGTAAAACATAATCTCAACACACTCCAAAGCAACTTCACATTTTCCTGTTCACTCTCACTCTTATGCTGATGCACCAATTCAAATTAATCAGAATCATTGAGCCTTATTGACCTAGGGTTCAAAAGTGGGAGTTCTCTTGAACCATCTGACCTTCATCTCAGATAGCTTTTAGATCTTATTATGTCACTTAATTCCCCTTTCATTTTTTATGCACCACAAATGAACATTATGTCATTCTTATTAGAGAACATCAGCTTGCGATTAATGTGGCTGCCTTGCCCAATTGCTGTCCTCTACGCAAAGTTGCATTAAGTCTTTTGCATCACTTACAGAAGGTCTGGCTCCTCCCAATGTGCCAGCAACTCTAACTGCTTTAGGTAAGCATAAACTCCTTAGTTCTCATATAAACAAATGACTCCATCATAAATGTTTTAATGGTGGCCCATAAACTAAGTCCAATATTACCTGAAAAAACTTCCACCTTCACCAAGCCCACAATGATAATATCCAATTTGACATAATCTTACAAGCTACATTACTCCCTTTACTGTGCCGCATAATCTCTTCCTTGAATCTCCATTGGGTGATTTTTATACCATACACTAAATACTTCACCATCTTGTTTCCTTTTGCCCTCATCTTGCTTCATGATGGCATGGTCAAAGTTTGACCCTGATCCCCTCTCCCTCTACCATGGTCAGCTAGCAGCTTGCCATTGTGAGCCTGGTTGGTTTTTTAGTTTTGTTTCAAAGCTATTCTGCCCAATTGAGCATCTAGTCTGTTTTATAAACATTTACATTTTTTCTAATGTTTTCCCCTGTGCAGCTTATCTAAGATACAAAAATACTTTAATCCTATTTTAGGTATCATATATTTAGTATCAAATACCTATTTAATCTCATCAAATATCTTATCTCTTATATTTTTTTATTTGCCTAACTTAGATTTAATATTTTTTTACTAGGTTACATTATACTTTGGGAGCTAAAATTTGATTTATTCTTAGATCACATGAAGGAAACACAAAGTGATCTAGTGCCACAAGTGAGATCAAACAGTAATGGTAGATAGCTTATTAAGTTTATGAAGTATTATTTTGAGACTAGCCAAATAACTATTACCTGCTTAACAGAATTAGTAGCAATACTAAGCGTACATTGAGTAGAAGTAAATATTAAATAATTCAATATAATTTCTAACTAATTTTGTTTAACTTGTAAATAGGTTGATAGCTTTCAGTTAGTATAGAAATTAAATAAGTTTTTTATTCTAAATAAACTTATGTTAGTTGCTTATAAAACCCATAGATTTATTGTATTAAAAAAACAACGCAAAATACTTAGTATAACATTCAAACTTTTGATCATTGAACAACAACCAAACCACTAGCCAAAATGATGATGATGCATAATGACACCATAATATAAGCAAAACAATCTATTTTAATAAATATAAGTCAGGATACCTCTAGTTAAATATTTTATAGAATAGATGTGTACCCTGCAACTTAGTTTAAGTAAAAGAATTAGATAGTTTGAATTTATTTTTGTGCTTATCTCATTATTAATCTTGAAATATAATCTATTTTTTAGTTATAACAAGCTGAAACCCACAGCGTTTCTTGGGCTCTAATAAACCAGATGATTCTAATTTGAATATTTTAGTTTCTTTTGTTGATGGCAAATAATTAATTTTAGGATATAATTGACTCTATTTAAAAATTAAATAACTACCATGCCTTTTTGCATAACTACTAAACTATTAAATTCAAAAAATACCAAATCTCTCTTTTGCTTCTATCAATAAAACTAATTAAATCTGAACTTATAATAATAAGTTTTGCACTTATCCAGCTTGGTTCCCCATGCTACTCCAAGCCTATATCACCGCAATCAACACCTACAGGCCTACATTGGGTGGCGGTGCACTGCATCCTAACTTTTAATCATCCAATGCTAAAATGTGCCAAGATTGGCCCACCTAACCCTTTGAACACTTCCAGTCACTACATCATGCCTCAGGACCTAGACCACCACCTTGTGAGCTCCCAAGTGATGCTTGAAGCCCCTTGGTGCTCCCTTGGAACAACTGGCTTTTTGGTTTATGGGTTGAGTATGAGAACCTTACCCCTATGCAAGTGCATCCATCATCAAGTATAAGCACCAGTTTATAAAATGGCAAATTTATAGATTTCTGCCACTTCAAGGGGTACTTTGACCTTGGCTTCCCTTGTGAAGCCCACACAGTGGTAGCAGCACAGATACCTTAATTTGTAAAAAAATACCCATCTGAAGTTGCCTTCCAGATGAGGCCACGCTGATGGCCAGTTTGATAGCTTGCCATCCCACCTCTCCCCCAAACTCTTACACTAAAAAATCATGGAGGGTTTGATTACCTATGGTGCTGACCTAGTGTTGCAGTATATAATTCCAGTGGTGCCAATCTCTTGTGGGTCCTTGAGTTTGCAACGATCCGCCTCTTCCATTGTGACACTCACCTCATAATACCTCCTCGCAATTATCAGATCCGCCCCTGATTATCCCTTCTGAGCATGCATAGAAATGTGTATTTTATCTTTCCTTTGTGCTTCAAACTTAACCATTTGAGGCGCAGTACACAGCAGTATTTAATGAAGCTGATGCTGCCGCTCCTTACTCTGATATCAACTATGCTACTGCCTCACCAAAATTTATTAATTGAGGGTTCATTCCCCCTCACCCTTGACACTATGGGCACTGTCTCATCTTTTCACACCAACCAGAGTTCAACGTTATGAATATTCTTGAGCATATTTCTGATCAAGCACCGGTGGAGTTGCCCTGGTCTATTATGCATGGACAATTAGCTCCTGTCTCCCAGCAAGCTCCTGTTTCTGGACCAGCATTGTATAAATCAAGTCTGTTTAAGATTCTTAATTGGATCAATAATAAAGAACATTTGTAAAAATTAAACCTTACTATGGCTGGCCTTAATTTTCACACGTCTTTCCAAATCAACTCCCCACCATCTTTTTATCTTCACAATGGATGTTTATTTTATGAAATCTCATATAAAAGGCTATCAAAGCAGCAGCTGCTCCAACAATTCCCTCATACATCAAGCCCCCAAGCAGCAATGGATCCACTTTATGAGAGAATTACCCTCCCTAATTTCCCCCTTGACTTTCCTGAAGAACTTAGATTCATTATTGAAGATCTCACGTTTGAAGAAGGCGACACATGCATTACAGTAAGAGCTTCACTTTTTGATCCCAACTAACCTTAAACTTGTCATCACACCAAGTTGTTTCTCTTGTATGCCCAGAATTCACTACTATTACTGAGAACCAGCTTATTCAATAAATCCAGGCAATGAACAACGCTGGCCTTATCAATGAGGATATCCTCACCTCTATCGCCTTCTTCCCCCCATAAATGATGCTCCAATACCAATTTTGTTGCCTTTGCCCACCACCTGAAGAAATTGGTGCCAGACAAAAAAAACCCCTCGCCCACTCTTACGCTTCTAATATGGACGCTTAGGCTCAACGTTAAAGCACCATGTTGTTGATTTTTAATATGATGACAACCCTTTGTTTGAGACAGTACAAAATAAAGATTCATGGACATCCCCCTTAGTTTGAGTTTTTTTGCACTAAAAATACAAATAACTACCACGCTACTTAATTAAAATTTTATATTAATACCACTAAGACTATATTAATTTTAATTTTAAATAAATATTAAAATAATCTTTTAATAATTATAAAATACATACATTAGTACACCTGTTATATATGATATTGTGCCAAGTTGGCTTCATCGCAATAGTGGAGGAAAGATAAAAAAATTGTCCGCCTGGATGTGTTCTATTTACAGGTTCAATATTCCTTTAAAGTTCTTTTTGTTCAGTATGGCACCTGAAAGTTAATGGATAGGCAATTTAATGCTTGGAGGATCTGCAATAGCAACTTTTTATATGATCATATATTTTATAAGATTTGTTGTAAAACTACAGCGTAATGTAAATATATGCTAATTAAATTATAAGATAGTCCAGAACAATTAATAAAGTAAAAAATATAAAATTATAGAGTAAATGATGACCTTATGATGTAGAAAGCACCTTTGCCTTTCCAAAACAAAGATTTTTCATTCTTATTTAATATTGGGCCAAGCAAAGTCAGTCTCATTCATTTATGTTGATATAATTGCAACCCATTTCAAGGGACTTCAAAGTTCAAATCTTGATTTAGGATGCAGTTTCATTCATATCATAAATTGTGGTCCAAATCTTACTGTTACTTTTATTAATTTTAAAAATCCGTTAATCTTTGATGCCCATTCATAGAAATTGATTATTAAATGGCAGATTAATTGTTTAATTAAGACTTTAGTTCTAAAGGAAGGCGTCTAATTAACTCAAATCTTTAATATTTGTCAGGTTGTTGAATTTGTTTTTATCAAAATACATAATTCCCCTTCAATCTCCTGTCATAGGTGAATATAGGTTCAAGGTAAATCTAAAATTTACCCAATTGATTACATTTAGTTTGCATCATCCATTATGAAATATTCAGACCACGCCTTGTATAGGACATTATAAGGGACCAACCATAAAGGTAAAATTTTTAATGTCATCTCAAAGCAATGATAATAAAACAAAACAAGATCAATAATTTATTTTAGAGAGGGCTAGTCAATGAGCATTTTCTTGTGTGTTCTTCTTTGTGGTAGTTGTAAAAATTTATTTAATGGGTACTTACTGTAATATAATAGTCTAATTGGCTTGTGTCCCCATGTTTAACCTACCTTTTTGGTAGTGAGTATTTTATAAAAATGCATTGCTAGGTGATCATGGCTTTCTACCATAGAAGCCTTGGAATGATGGCATTTTGGTTACTCAATGATAGCTTATTTCTTAGGCCAGTAAGGCAGAGTGCAGATAGTGATTCCAATGTTTGGGTTTAGTGGCTGCCATTTTTGAAAAATAGATTTAGGCTAATGTTTTGTTCTACTGCCCCATTAGTGAGTAAATGTAAGCGGCAGTATAAGAATTGATTATACAAAATTGAAAACCAGTTTTTTGTTCTATTGCAACATATTATTTTCCTGTTTTAAAAATAGAACCCTAGGGAACCTATGTTGTGTAAAACATAATGGAAAAAGAAAAAGGCTGTAGCCTTCATGTTGTTGTTGGAGACAAATATAGCTTTAAACCACTTGATTGCGTACTCAATGGCATGGTTTATATATTGGTGGCAGTGGAGAACTGTGGACAAAGGCCCTACCACATCAATACTGACTACACTAAATGGTTACAAAGGAGCCGCTACATGATGCTAATATTGAAAATCATTTCTCCTGAGTCCTAAATGTTGCTCATGTTAATAGCCAATATTGATCTTCATCATATTGTATTAATAACGTCGCTTTCTCATTTGTTTATAAGTTTTCATTATGCTCTCATGTCCTACAATGAATTGTTCCTCAATTGTGATTTTTGATAAAGTAATGCTACACATAAAGTAACCACTGGTTTTAATATCTTGTAGAGCATCTCCTCTTTAATCTGGGTATCCTTTATCACAATTTTAATTAAAACTTGTTCTCCAGTGTCCTCAGCACTCATCGGTTGAGTTGGCTATTGATATCATGCCCAGTCCTCCTCAGGTATCAACACAGCTAATCCCAACATTTTTAAAAAAGTTATATGCATTCTGGTGGGTAGAATTTGAGCAATGAAGTAGTATAACATCATATTTTGTAATTATATGCGCATCTAGCCAGCCTACCGCGAGTTTTAATCTTCTGGAGCTATTTGATGGAGGCATGCTTTAAGATGATGATTAAATTATTTCCACATATAAGTTAAAAAGCGTTTGATTGTAAAGTTTACAACTAAGCATTCTTGTTTTGTGTAATTACAAATGTTTGGCTTGGATAGGTATTTACTAAAGTAGACCACTGGATGGCCATCTTGTTGGTCATCTATTTTTGCTAGTATGACCCCACAGCCAAATCTATAGCATTAATAGATAGTAAAGAAGGGCTGGTTGAACTTTGGGTGTATGAGGAAAAGCTGATTAACCAAGGGCTTTTAAAAAGGAAAAGCTTAGTCCTGATCAGGATTCCATCTGAAGGGAATATTCTTTTGAAGTTGATAAACTAGAGGCTTGGCGAAAATTTCCAAAGTGTAAAATGAACTGTCTGTAGTAGCTTTTTATCACATTAAATTCTTGAATATCCTTAAGACTTTGGGGATCATGCTCTTTATTGTGGCAACTATGTCTTGGATAGGTTTGATTTCTTTCTTGATGAAGTGATGCCCAAGGAAAACCCATTTAAGGTTGGAAAAATGTGCATTTGAAATCTTGGGCTTGAGGTATGTCTATCTCAGCCATTTAAAGGCTTTGTAGAAATAAGTGCTATTATTACTTTTTAAGAATAATATGATGCTATCAAAATAGACCAACATACATGATAATTTCAGTTTATTAAAAATTCCGTCTATTGCTTGTTGAAAGGTGTCTGTGGTATTGAATAGCCCTTGTGGCGCCTATGTTGATTCAAATAATTCTTCATTAGATTTCAGGTGCGCTTGGCTCAGTCTTTAAGTGCTAGCCAAATCTGCCAATACTCACTGGAAAGATTAATTCTTTGAGAGATATTGAGCTCTGGAAAAAAAGAAATATTAATTTGTTAACTTAAGGTAATGGGTTACAATATTTTTGGTTACCAAGTAAAGCTTTCAGTATTTCATAACGTCTTTGTGACTTTCATTCTTTAGGATAAGTAAGAGTTGCAATGCCCATGAAATATTCAATGATACAAATAGTCCTTACTCTAATAACTGCTTTTGATACATAGTAATACAGTTTCTTTTAGTTACTTTTTTGATAGGTCCACGCTTGAATGATGGATAGATCCCTACTCTACATTATTAACGACTCTTTTCATCTTATTGAAGTCATTTATGGAGAATGATAATATATTTTAATATTCTAAATAGCTTGTTGACTTTCTTCTTGATCTCACAAGTCAGTTAGTTTTCAACAAGAGTCTCAACTAGAGTCACTGTAGGAGGCACCTTTAACATAAAACCTTGGGTACTCCTAAACCCAAAACATTATCAATCTTGTCAACAGGTATTAGCTATATGTAAGCTAGTGGGAACGCCAGGTCCTACCATATGCAGTTTATTCATCAAATTAGATAATACTTTGATGGATTTTGGTTTGTAGGATCAAGTACTCTAAGGGAAAGTTTAAACATATTTACTGATGGGTTAACATCACCTTCTTTTTACAAGATGTTCTCAAGAGGAATATTAAATGGACCCTGATATTGATAATGCCTTGTAGTTCTTAAGGAATTAGTTCTGGTTCAAGAAAATAGAAGTGCATTATTTCTGCTTCATCAACCACATGTATGTGGTCAACACACCTAAGGACCTCATACATGATACTCAGTCTAATTGATCTTTTCATCCATTCCCAGTAGGCAGTTTTAGCCTTTATAAGCTCCTTACAATCCTTAGCAGTCTTAGATACTAGGGGAACACTATTCCCAGTAAGGAAAGTGACCCTCAGTTTAATGAATGATGACATCATACTACTAAAGAAATCGAGTCCACAACAATAACTTATATCTGGGGATGTCAAAAAACACAGCTGAGGTGTTTAAGAATAGCTTACTGAAACTGAGTGGGCTCGCGGATTAGAACTTATAACTTTGTACATTGGGGACCAGTGGTTCCATACTTCATGTGAAGAGGAAAATTGGGATCAAAATTAAAATTACTTCATGAGCTTAAGTATAGAGATTCACTAAAGACATTATGTTATTTTTTGCATGTTTGGGTACTTTATGATCCTTAATTTTGACTCTTTTTACCAGGCTCTCAAATCTAAGTAGCAAGGTAAAGAGCGCAAATGACTCATCAGAAGAATAAGCAGTAACAAAATGTGTATTATCAATAAGTAGATAATTTGTTTATACTGATTATCCTTTTAGACGCTATTTTTGAGAAAATTAATCAAAGTAAGCTTTAGAAAAACATGCTAGAGGAATTATCAGCTCAATGCGCCTCCTTTTCTTTTTAGTACTAGATGGTGCGCCTCCTTTTCTTTACGCTGACAATTCTTTTACTGCCTTCTTTGCGCGCTTTTACAACATTGCTCATTGGGATAATGTCAACCTTTTCAATAAAGAACAGATTTATTTTTTCCTTTTTCTTGATACCACAGATGTATGGCCTGTCTGGGGACCTCTGAAGAGTAGAAACTTAGTTCACCACGGCTGGATGGATTTCTATATGAAAAATTAAAACTCAAATTTATACAAAGTTCTACATGAGCCCTGTCTGTTTAATTAGACATCAGGCCATTACATGAGAGAAGAGATAACTTTAGTGATAATATCATCTAGAGATCTCAGTTAGTAGTATCTAATGACTGAGCGCAAGCATTCAAATTATTTAAAGAAACCATCGGAACTTTCCCTTTTTATAGCAAATTGCATAAGGCCTAATTTTTTCTTTATGAGGAGCTTATTACTTCTAAACTCAAGAATCAAGGCAGTTTTTACTTGTGACCAGTTTTAAAAATTGCGCATATGTGGGACATAATTTCTCTAATTTCACCAGAAAGGAATGAATGGATACAAATTACTTTTTTTCTGTGGGTGGCTTCTTCCATTTCACTCTCATAAGCATCTAAAAATGATGTAAACTTTCCTTAATAGGAATAATTCTCTCTATAGCTAGGTTTTAGTTAGAGATGTGGGGGCAGAAAGGATATTTATATCTGGTACTTCGATGTGGCTCAGCTCAGATGACTCTGTTTCTGCAAACCCATTGGGAGCTCCTTGATTCTCTTCTATATTCACTTTTTTCACGTCATCTTGCATTTTGATGCGGTTTTGTTGGCCTTCTGTTCAAAATGAGCTTTTAAGTCTGAAATCTTGGTTTTGCAGCTGCTGAGTTTGGCTCTAAGAATATTACAAGTTTGTTGAAACTAATTTTAGTGGTTATTGGTGACATTGGTAAATGCATGTATACTATCCGTCTGCTCATTCAAGTGCCTTCATGTAAGTTTGATTGATTAAAATTTCATCTTTATAAAATCCATATCCTTGGTTTATCCCATTCATCTTTTTTAAAGGCTTTTCCCCCCAAACCACAATTCTTCAAGGGTATTCAGCACCCTCAGCGCAAGGGATAGTGTATCCAAGAGGCCCATGAGGCCCTTCTGGTCCAAAGGATCCTCCTGGTTCTCTAATCCCTTATGGCCACAAGACCCATTGAAAACATTGGATTCAGTGGGCCCACAAGTCCATTAAGGGACTTTGGGAACATGGGGTCTTTAAGTCTTTAGACCCTCAAGTCTACATTACCAAAGATAGTCCCTGATAATGTCATTGTACTCATTAGAACGGTGTCTCCACCTGGAGCAAGCGTTGAACCAAAGTATGAAGAGTTTGGATTTTCCTGCGTGGATTTGGACAAGGTTTGTTGCATTTAATTATGTAATTTAATCATAACATGTTATATAAAATGAAATAGTTAGTTGTCCATATAGCCTGTAATCCTAGAATCTAATAGGGCTTTTTATAAGAATTTTTGACGAAACATCAATTCTTTCATTTTGCCTCATAGTTATACCATATAAACATTAATTGGCTTTATAGTAATCTTCAAGGTCGGAATTGAGATTATGCATAAATTTCAAAAGATGTACCACTTAATGATGGTGCAGCCCTACTAGATGAGATGGTGATAGGAGAGCATACATGATAAGGTAGAAGTAGTGCTCAACACCCATGGATAACTCACTAGCAGCCAGGATAGGTGATCTGTAAATCCTTCTTATGTACAAGGGTATGGCCATGACGCACTACCAACTGGAACGGCCTTCAGCCAAATGAATCCCATCCATGAGCTGCTGGATGGTACCACCAATATTGTTGTACCAAATATAGTACTGCTACAATCTGGTACTGGCATAGTAAACTCAAAGGTGGCCCAAAAACTAAACTCTCAATATGCACTGGTAATATCTCATATTTAAAATGTGTTGATCTATCTTGTGATGATATTTGTCCCGTCAGAAGAGGTTGTTGAATTCAGGCTTAATAAATGCTTGCTGGTGCTTTCTGCCTTGAATCCAACAATGTAAATCTGAGGCTTTTTCTTACCATTAAAAGAAAATAATAGGAAACTAAACAATACTAAACCGATTAAATTTATAGCTTTTTATTAGGCGCTGCGTGGGGGTAAAAAAGATGGCTCACTTAATAAAGCAATAAAAAAATTTAAAACGTTGAGGCTAGACATTCAGATGGCATAGAAATTCAAAAATTTATCTAATATGGGATTTTAGCCTATTAGAGTTCAGAAAACTCGTTTTTATGGCTGAAAGACTGTTGGTGAGTTGATTGTTGACAATACATACCTGTGGGATAACAAATTTTTAAATTTCAGCCAATCTCCTTTAGATAAACTTATTGCACCCTGGGGGATCCCCGCCATGCCTATAAAAAGGGTGGTCCCCACTTTGGTGCTGGCTTAAAATTAGTAGTGACTAGGGAAGAAACCTTTAATAGACTCTCCAGGTTTACCCTTGGTTTCAGGGAAATTTGACTTCCCAACTTAGCACTTAATTCCCAGTTTTAGTCATAAAAGTGTTGTTCTAATTGAAGGAATTTACAATGAGAATCAGCCAGGACCTTTTGCTGACAGAATTATCATTAAAATATAAATTGATCTCAATAGTATTGGGGACTTGCAAATGTCCAACATTTCCCCTTTTCAACCAATCTTGCACTAAAAAATTCATATCATGAGCCTGGAGGGCAAATATCTGACATCGCCCCCTCAGGAATGTTGGGGGAAGAATAAGGCCGTAGGGAGAGGCCATGTACTTAATTAATGATGACTCTGAAAGCAAGGGATTTGTTAAAGTACTCATCCCCTCACTTGTAGGTGACTGAAAATTGCCCTTCCTAGATTGAACCAAGATTATCAATTTTAGGAGTGATGTGGTTGGGGTAATATAATATCAAGTCAGCTACCTGGAAGGAAGTGAGAGGGGTCCGGAACTCATTAGCTGCTTAAGCTTCTTTTGAGACTGACTTGTCCAAGTTAGTCATAGCTTCTTCTTGTATTGGATGATGCGTTGAGTCATTTTTTCATGGCTTTTTCTGGGTCAGTTCTGTCTGTAAAAATATCTTTTGCTAATAGAGCTGGTATCTCAGGTTTTTGGCCATACAATACATGAAAAGGGGACATCTTTAGGATGCGATGATAAATAATACAATAGGCCATAGTTCACTGGGTAAATAAAGATCTTAGTGGAGAGGGCTGTATTAGCCATTTTGCAGAGTATGGAGACCATGGTTTCGTTAACTCTTTCTAAAGCACCATCTGTGGGTGAATCTGAAGGGGCCAAGAAGAGTTGTTGCGCTTCTCATGGAGGTGGCAAGGAGATTTACCACTCAGGAGGTAAAATATTTCCTATTTTCACATAGGAGGACCTGGGGACATCCATGCTGGGTGAAAATGTATTTGTATAAGAAGGTAGCTGTGGCTTTAGCAGTCTGAGCGGGGAGAGCTACAGCTTCAACTCAAATTGGTGAAATAATCAAATTTCAATTAAGATATAGCGATTGCAACCTGTGGTCTGAGAGAGAAAAAAATACATTTAAACTTAAGGTGTGGAAGGGTTGTTGCAGCGTTGTAGGTTTATGCTGTTATTGGGCCTTAAGCGGGATTGTTATTTACAGGTCAGGCATGCATTTAAGACTTCAGTTTTTGCTTCCAAGTTGCCCCCCAGAAGTTTCTCTCTTTTACCACTCATATGTTTTGCATACTCTTCCATGACCCATGATAGTATGAGACTCCAAAATGACATCTACTTTTTTGGATGGCCAGAGGTAGGGCAACAAATTTACACCTTCCTTCTATATAACTTCCCGTTTTCCAAATTGGTGTTTCAGGAAAGTTAAACTAGCATTTTTTGGACTGGTTCATCTTCATCAGCCAAGCATCTGGATTCATGAGGAGATCATGTAGCCATTCTGTTTTACTAGTATCTAAGTGAATAAGGGCAGCCAACTTAACCCATCTACATTCATGTGGTGCGTTCCTGCTTAATGCTTGTGAAATTCTGAGGACCGCTTGCTTAATAAATTAATTCCTGCATGCTTTATCAGGCTGAAGTTCAGCCAAAATATCCTTTATTTTGCTAATGACTTATAGTAATTCAATTATTTTGATAAACTTAATAGGCATTTACAAATAGCCCCGTCTCTTCTGGCCAATTTTCAGGCTTAATTTTCCTCCATAATCAGGAACTTCAGCTGAGGCAGGAAAAGTTGCAAGTTGTTGATTCCAAGATCCCAGCTTACTGACACTCTGCAAAAGCGACTCTAAGATAAAAACTGGAAAAATATTAAATAAAATAGATCTTTACTAAACTAGATTTTTTGATATTATGCATTAGGCCAGGCGCCAGTTTTTATACATCTAGTTTAATCCTGGTCTCATTTAAGCACGCAATTAAAAACATTATTTTTCACCTCAATTCAGCCTTTGAACTGATATGACTGAGACTATAGCTAGGTTTATGGTGGCAAAATATTTTCATAGTTGGGAGGATTTCAGGGGTAAAAATCACAACAAAGAGCATGCAAAATTGTCCTAGGATCATCTCAAAATGAGTTTCGTCATACTGCTGTTGAAATATGAATTCTGGGAGATTTTGCATCAATTTAAATAAATGATATACCCTTAATTGGGAAATCATCAGGCTTCTCTTAATATCACTAGGTACTCCCATTTGGGTGGTCCATGTACAAGTGCTATCATTCCAGTTACACATACTGACATACAAAAAATATTTTTAGACCTGCTCAAAATATGTTTTTGTTATACAGCTGATGGGAAAGAATCACTATTTATGATTCAACTGGCCCTCTTGATAGCACTAGATACTCCCATTTGGGTAGTCCATGAGAAAGTGCTATCATGAAAATTACACATACTGACATACAAGATTTGCCATAGCAGAAAATATTTTTGATCCAGCTCAATCATGTTTTTGTCATACAGCTGACAAAAATGTCTCCTTAGATAGAGTGTAAGCTGCTCCTCTAAGTAGCACTAGGTACTTTATTTGGGCAGTCCATGTGCAAGTGCTATCATGCCAATTATGAGGATTTACATACAAAATTTTCCCTAAGGCAAAAAAAGGATTACGTTCTTTTAATCTAATCATTCATGTAATTTGTAGACCTTATCTTTGGGTTGATCCCAAACGATTTCTTATGCCAAAAATATTCGATCTTGGTCCCAATAAGTTGGAACTAATTGCCAAGTTTTGTGCTGTGACAATCAGCCCACATATGCTAGTGTATTTGCCCTGAGCCTTTGATAGAATAATCATCAAATTGATGTTAAGTTAATTGACCCAAGCCATGTAATTTCAGAGAAAATTGGCCTGAATGTGCAAGTGCATTTGGCCTGTGCTTCCGATACTAAATTGATATTGCAATATCCAGTCCAAGCAGTTTTATTGCAATAGGCTTTAATAAGAGTATTAGCTTGAGCATCAGGAGGATAAACAGTCCGATCTATTGGTTGTTGAAGGGTTTATTTTTTACCCTACACCAGAATCTAACATATCCCCCCACTTGACTCAAACATAATCCCTAAGATTCCCAATTAACCTTCATTGCTCTTCATCACTTGTTATTTTTTCTGACCAGCTGAAGAATCTGGAGTTGAATTTTCTTAATATAAATTTTGGCCCAAATGGCCAATGTATCTGGAGTTAAATCCTCTTATTGTTACTTTTGGCCTAGATGGCCAACAAATCTGGTGTTGTATCTTATTGTTGTTATATTAATCCCAAATTGCAACAATTCTAGATTGGGTCTCACTACCCATCCTCAAGTGTGAACTAAAGTAGAAAGTTAGGTGTGAGATATATATTGTTATTTTTATTTATATACTCTATTTATTATTTTATTATTTTTTTCATTTCTTCTTTTATATACTATAATTTTTATATGTTTTCTTCACCCAAGCTCGTGAACCTAGAAAAATTTAAGTGGACATAGCTGTATATAAAATTGGCCCTAGCTTCTCTGTTAACATGTGTTGTTTTCTCCATGTTGGTCAAGGTATGCAAATTAGCCATTATAACAACATTGGTAAGGCTGATTAGATCTTAAATATTTTTTCCATTATCCAGCTTGGTCTGAACATAATTTTTAAAGTCATTGTGCTTTAAACTAAAGTCCAGGTATTTTCTTTGCCTGAAGCGGCATGTAAGGTGAGTCATTCTGTATTTCAGATGTAAGGACAATCATGCGTGGTTCATCCACATGAGTTCCCCCACTGTGATAAGATCCATTGAATAGAAGGTACCTACATCAGAGCTAGTTGCCATCGTGTTGTTGCTAACTCATCTTGCTGAATCTTCCAGGAACTAGTCGTGTAAATCCATTACAATGAGTGTCACAGATTTTGATTGAGCTCACATAGATAAGTTAATTCCTGAAAGCTTAATTGGTCTGAAGTTTTTTAACAGATCCTCAATTTTGCTAGTGGCTTATAATATTTTGACCATTCAAAATCTCACTAGGTTTATAAAAATAGCCCCTGCTCTTCTGGTCAATTTTGGGCTTAATTATTCCTCCATATTTGAGAACTCTAGCTGAGTCAGTCAAACTTTACAAGCTGTGGATACCAAGATCCCAGCTTGCCAACACTCTCCAAAAGCTTTTTAATAAAAACTGAAAAGAGGGTTATAAATAGATCTTTATTAGACTAGATTATTTGATAAATATTCATTAGGCCATGCGCCAGTATTTATCTCTTTAGGCATCTCCTGACCACATTCAAGCACGCAATCTCAACTGATCCTTTTCACCTCAGTTCAGCCCTTGAACTGATATGAATGAGACATATTGCTAGGTTTTTGGTGGCAAATTACTCTCATATTTGGAGGATTTTGGGACAAAAAGTACAACAACGAGCATGCAAAATTATCCTAAGATCATCTCAAAATGAGTTTTGTCATACTGCTGTTGAAATATGAATTCTGGGAGATCTCAGAATCAATCTAAATAAATGACATACCTTTTTTGACCGTCAGCAGACCTCTCTTGATGCCACTAGGTACTCCCATTTTGGAGGTCCATGTACATGTGCTATTGTGCTGGTTACAGATATTGACATACAAAATTATTTTAGGACTACCTCAAAATATGTTTTTGCCATACAGCTGGAAGAAATGACTCCCTAATAAGGATGTCAAATGGCCCTCTCATTAGCACTAGTTACTCCCATTTAGGAATCTATGTGAAAGTGCTATTATGCCAATTTTGCATACCAAAATACAAAATGTTATAGGCAGGTTATTATTAGTGATCCAGCTAAATCAAGTTTTTGTCTTTCAGCTGACGAAAATGACTTTCTAATTGGGATGTCAACTGGTCCTATCAATAGCACTAGGTACTCACATTTGAGCAGTCCATGTGCAAAAGCTATTGAACTGATTATGAGGATTGACATGCAAAATTTGCCCTAAGGCGGTAAAGAGATTATGTACCTTTTGTCTATTCATTCATGTGATTTTAGACTTTATCTTTGAGTTGATCTTAAAATGATTTCTCATGCTTAATAATTTGATATTGTTCCCAATTAGTTGGAATAAAATTATCAAGTTTTGGTGCAGTGACAATTGGCCCAAATGTGCGAGTGAATTGGGCCAAGCATTTGATAGAATATCTGGTTCAAATTGATGTTGACTTGATTGGCCCAAGCCATATAGTTGTAAAGATAATTGGCCTTAATGTGCGAGTGTACTTGGCTTGAGCTTCTGATTATAAATTGACATCACAATAATTGGCTCAAGCTGTGTTATTAAAATAGGTTTTATAAAAAAAGCTCGAGCATTAGGAGGATAATTGACCTGATCTATTAGTTGTTAAAGGGTTTATTTTCGTTCCAACCACCATAATCTAACAAAATTTAATTGTCATATCGTATTGCTGGAGCTTCAGAGCCCATTGAGCCAAGTTCCCCGTAGGAACCTTTATTTTCTGCAACCACTTCAGAGAGTCGTGGTTGGTGATCACTTTGAAGGAAGTTCCATACAGGAATGGGTTTGTAGTGTTTGACAGAGAGCAGGATAGCCAAGCACTCCTCCACCATGACATTGTAGTTACGCTCAGTTTTTGGTAGCATTTTACTAAAGTAAGACATGGGATGATCAACCCCATGCACATCCAACTGGCCAATATAGCTCCAAGAGCGTAGTCAGAAGCATCTGTGAATAACATGAAAGGTTTACTGTAGTAGGGTGGCGGAGTATTGGCTTTTTTCAATAGCTCCATCAGAGTATCAAAGGCCTTTTGTTCAGCTCCACAAATGGAAGGGGCTGTTCTTAGCCAGGAGTCAGACGAGGGTTTCACTGAGATGGGCGAATTTTGGGAGAAATTGATGGTAGTACCCCTGTAAAAATTCACTTCAGTGGTTGATTATCTGCCGTCAACCCAGTAACCTTTTTACTTCAAAGGTTCAATTTCATTGTGCACTTCATTGAGCTGTATAGAATGTATTAATTTATAATAGTATGGAGACTATTATCTGTAGCTGAGATTGAACTGTTATGAAGCCCAACGCTTTGGCCAGTACTTCCAATTAAATACTCTGTAAGTCATACTCATAGGGATTTGTTCCCTATATTCTTGTCCACCTGATCTTTGTTAAGATACCCTGGTAGCAGTATCTCTCAGCCCAACACACAGTCAGCAGCTATCCCTGATTGTGGTTCCTTCATCTCTAGATACCCACTCAGATCTTTACTATTCTCTCTGAGAGTCTTCCAATTATTGCCTTCTGCAATAATACCCTTGATATAGAATGACACAATAGAAGCTGATAGTCTAACTATACATTGAATTGACAATGTTACATTAGATAATAATGTTGATAATACTAATGTCAGTAATATTAAATAATAAAAGTTTTTATTATAGTAAATCCTAGGGAATCATATAGTAGGGGATTCATCTGTCTAACCCTTGGTTGACACCTCTTTGATGAAACGGCAGCTGTTGCAATTACATAGCCCTTTTTCATCTTGGCAGTGATGGTCTTCCCCATCCTGGCTAGGATTCCATTATTGGACATCCTCAAGACCTCAAATGGAAATAGTTAGAAAATGTGTCTTTAATGTTTTCCTCTCAATCCAAGTGAACCAACCATAATTGGCTAGCGACCTGCTTAGGTATGGGACTTATTACCCATTATGGCAGGTTACTTCACCAGCTGATTTATTCGCTAGTTGCAGGCAGCATCACTCACCTCGCAACTCACTATTCATTCCTAATCAGTCAGTGACGAAACCTGAACAATCTCAATCAGTACACCTGATAGTTAATCACTATCAGATGCCCCTATTTAGTTGGCCACTAAACTTGATGATGTATTAGATATTCATCCTGATCAATCCCTGATGTATACAACCAGGTGAATATCCCAAAATCCCCCAAATATAGTTCCTCCAAAATTCGGGCCAACTGATTTCCAATTCACTTCGCCTTAAGGAAGTATCCCCTAGCGATACCAGGTAATCTAGCAGGCTGAGAATATGGGCAAAAATCCCCACACATCCCACCTCTTGCTTATATTTCCATCGATAAAAGGACTGGGGTATGAGAACACTGCTTTGGATACTTGGTCAAATACTTCATTGGTTTAAGCGGAGTACATTTGTCAATACTCAATGCTGCTTGGGAAAAACTTTGGCATACGGCGCTCTTCCTCTTCCTAATCACTCCCGCCTTCTCAGAGCGCAGTCCACATGACCTTCTGTCATGCTGAGCTGATCAACTTATACATAACGATATTAGTCCCAGGATCCAGTTTTCCCCCCATCAGGGTATATGACCCACTGTCATATTCAGGATTCTTGGTCCGGCGTCCTTGATTTCCTGATTTTCTCCTCGTCTTAGACAGGAGACTCTTTCCACATATGTTCATTTTGCACCTTAATTATTTATACTTATTTTTTATTCGCCCTTGTTATTTTGCTCATAACCTCTTGTCTGTAAGTTATTCCTAATTCTTCTCTTGGAGAGCTTATCTCATTAATTTTGAGCTTAAGTTCACCAGATTGGAGCTTAATGGATTATAGAGTTCATAATGTCAACTTCTATATAAGTCCAACATCCCCCCTCTCATCCAGCTTATAAGTCAAATTCCAAATCTCGCTACCAGTAGCTCCTCATTAGTCTGTCTGATCCAGACCACCGTCTCTTCCAACAGATGAGTCAGGATGCTCGACGGAACCTCTTTTATTGTCCTTCCAGGACTCATACACCTAGTCTGGTGCAAGTGGCTAGTCCTTCCATCGAATTACCAGAGATGGTAACCAATCCCTCAGAAACCAGGCTTGCCATCATTTTGAACAACTCTCGGCTAACTCTTCCTCTATATTCAATTCCAGAGTTGGACTTCAAAAACCTCCTGGATTCAGCTCCTTTTGCTGATGCTCCAAACATCATTGTAGATGCTCCAGATATTATGCCAGTTGCTCTGGATCATTTGTTTCTGGCTGGGTCAGACTTGCTCCCTGAGTTCCTTTTTTGACTCGGTCAATTTTACAAACCTGCTGTTCTGGTTTCTGAGAACTCAATTGGTAACAGCATACACTTTGAGCTTTCCTATGCTGAACTCCGTGCCCAAGTCACTGAGGCTTTGACATTAGTGCTGAATCCCTCTGATCTTGACAACCTTCTGGATTAGGATACTGCCGCTTATGCTCTTCGCTTTGCTGGCCAAGTTCTTCAAAGTTGGTTTACAAAGCTTCCAGCCTCGCCTGAGTTCCACCAGTCATTCAGCTTTAGCTTCCATGAAGCCCGTAGTCGCCATTTGCAGGATGATTTCGCTCTCTGCACTACTACCTCTTCTCTGGAGCTTCCCATTGGTATCTTCCGCTGTTGCGTTATTAGGGGGCATGATTTGGTAACTCCCATTGAGTATTCCTTCTTTGTTGCTGGCCACCATGTCCAAAGTCCTTGATGAAGCCTGTCAGCAAGCGCTCAAGACAAATCTTCCAGATCCAGTACTCTATTGGGATCACTTGGGGTTATTCGCTTATTGCATCTTTCTCTATTGCTGCTTTCCTCTCCGCTCCAGAGTTTCATGATTGACATCTTCCAAAATTTCAATCTTTCTATCCCCTAGTCACTTTTTCTCAGGGCTCAGCATCCACTCAACAAACCTGGTTTCATGTAGGTCTTGCCCTCACAAGCGTCCAATTACATATCAATTTTGATGGGGTGTTCATTCCTACCGTGATCCATCCTCCCTCCCCAAGAGGTGACATAGGCAGAATCATCCTCATATCAAGGAAAATCAATAAAAGTAAAAATTATAAAAATATATTGGCTTTTTTTATCTATGTGGTTTTTAATCTTTTTTTCAATATCTTTTATTAATTTTTTATTTTATTCTTCTTTTTTATGAGGATTGACCTTGTATTAGTTCAGAGGTCCATCTTTTCCCCTAAACTGGGTCCTGGGTACTTAAAACTACCAGTTTTCCATAATTCAGTGGTCCTTTTTTAAGACTTAACCATCTATATTAGTTCAGAGGTCCTTTTTTCAGACTTGCCTTAATCATCAGGACATGACCAACTTAATGGTTCATTAGTCCTTTTTGAACTCTTCTTTTTCCTCAATCCAATGCTTTAGATACTTAGCATGGACTCGATTTACAACTCTTCCATCCAAGAGATTCTCGATGGAGTAAGCATTGGTCGCCATCTTGGCGATTACTTTGGATGGACCTGACCATAATGCTTCTAATTTTTTTTCATCCAAAACCATGTGTATCACAATAGGCAACTCTTTCCCCTATTTGATATTCTTCTAATGCTGGTCAGCTTTTGTCATCCATCAATTTTGCGCATATCCTTTTACTTCAAAAATGTATCAAATGCTTGTGATTGCATATCAATCAGGATTCTTCTCAGTCAGTTCAAGTATTGCTAAGTACTCACCCTAGACGTAGTTTCCACCACCAAATATAAAATCAGCGGCAACGCGGCTTTTTTCATATAATAATTCAAATGGCATATTTCCCGTCGCCATATGATGCTTAATGTTGTAGGCGAATGTCATTAAACTCAGGTACATTCCCATGTGAAAGTTCCATCTGCGACTAGCTTCCTTAGCGTCATGGCCAGTGTCCCATTCACCCAATATACCAGTCCGTTTGTCTCGAGCCAGTATGGTACTGACATGACTCCTCAGATCCCCATTATTTCATTTAACCTCAGGATCATATGAGATGTGAAGTTGGCCCTATTGTCGCTCATTAGGACTTGAAGACATCCATGCCAGTATACTACTTGATCCAGGATGAATCTCACAGTACTGGTAGTATCTACTCTGGTTAGGGCTTTTGTTTTGACCCATCTCGTCAGATGGTTGATGGCAACTATGATGTACTTGACTCTCTCTGAACTCAGCGCCAACAGTCCCATCATGTCAATGGACATCATGTGCTAGGCGAATCCAGGGCAGACCAGCCGGTATCCAGTTTTGTTCTTGTGTGGTTTGTGAAGCTGGCACTTCACGCAACAAGCCACATGATCTATGACATCATAGTATATCGATTCCCAGAAATAATACTGGCAAATATGGTCAGTTGTTTTCCTCAGGCTTTATGCCCAACAACCTTGTGAGCTGCTTGTACTATTGCTGCTCTTTCTGACAGTTTCAGAAATAATAGCTGCTTCCCATTGATCGTCTTAAATACTTGTCCACCCATAGCCTCGGTGTTTTCCATCACTTTTTGAAGTGCACCTTGAATTTATTGAGGCTCATCCCTAATTCTTCCTTCGACCATTCTCTGGAATAGCTTATCCACCTGCGGGTACCCACCTGCTGGACCATTGGCAACAGCAATAAGCCATCCACATTCTGGTGAGAAGCCCCTGCTTGGTGGACTATCTCATAATTGTAAGCCTGAAGCTTAAGTGCCCATAAGGCCAGTTGTCTTTCCAGTTCTCTTATATTGTATAGCCAACGCAGCGAAGAGTGGTCCATCACAACCTTAAAGTGCATTCCGTGGATGTACGCCCAAAGCTGCTTGCATGCATATATGACTGCAAGACATTCCCACACAACCATGGTGTAGTTCCTCTCAGCGGCTGAGAGTGTCTGGCTCGCATATGCCACCAGATGCTCGTCCCCAAGCTTGTCTACTTGGCTTAGTATGGCACCAATCGCCATCAATGAAGTATCAGTTTAAATGATAAACTCCCGAGTGAAATTTAAATATTTCAGAATTGACTCTATCAAATACTGGCGTAACTCATTGAAGGAGTCCTGGGCCTCTCCATTCCATATGAACCCTTTTTTTGGATCCTTTAATAAAATGAAATAAAGGCTCGGCTATTTGGGCAAAGTCTCAAATAAATTTTATAGTATCCAACCATTCCAAGGAATACTTGGATTTCTCAGACAATCTTCAGTACGGCCATATGCTCTATAGCTGCTATCTTCTGGGTTTGCGGCTGAAATTCAATTTAGTTGATCACAAAACCCAAGTATTCCAACCCTTTCTTGAAGAAGTGGCACTTTCTTTGCTTGATCTTTAGGTTAGACATGGACAGTCTCTTAAAAACTTCTTCCAAGTGGTGCAGGTGATCAATAAACGTTCTACTGAACACATTGATATCGTCCAGATATACCAGGACGCATGACAACTTCAGTTGCTTCATATCGCGTCCATGGCCCTCTGGAACATTGTGGGCGCATTGCAGAGACCCTAGAGCATCCTCACATTGTGGGCGCATTGCAGAGACCCTAGAGCATCCTCGTCATCTGGTATAACCCCTGCATGGTTTAATCGCGCATCTTTCTTGGTTTTCATCTGGCAAGTCGATCTGCCAGTATCCCAAGATTAGATCCATTGTACAGAAATACTTCACTTCTCCTAAACAATCCTGTGCATCGTCGATCCTCAGTAGGGAATACAAATCCTTCTTTGTAATTTTGTTTAGCCTCCGGTAGTCAATCACCACTCAGTTCAATCCATCCTTCTTCTTCACGATCAGAATCAAATTATCCCAGGGATTTGATGTTGGAACTAGAAGCTCATGCTTCACTAGTTTTCTGATCTCATCCTCCACTACCGCTTTGGGAGCTTTAAATCTTTGGATTGGTCTCATCAATATTGGTAGATTTTCCCCAGTGTTGACCTTGTGAATTATGTCTCATGTGCATCCCAAATCATGGTTGTCCTGAGTGAACACTTCCTAATATTTCTCAAATAGTTTGAACACCTCTTCCTGCAGGCCTTCTGGCAGATCATCAAGCTGATCCAGATCAACCAATAGGTTTATGCTTTCTGCACTCTTGCTGGCAATCTCATTTCATCCAGAACGGCAGATTTTTCCTGTATTGACCTTGTGAATCACTTCTTGTGTATCCCAATTCCTGGTCATTCTTGGGCAAATACTCTCCAATACTTCTCAACAATATGAGCACCACCTCTTGCTGACCTTCAAACAGATCAGCGAGTTGCTCTTAATCAACCAATAGATTCATGCTCTCAGTTACCTCAGCCAATAATTTCATCTCATTGAGGGTGTAATTTCTCCGTTCAACTGCCAGGATTTCTTATCACTTCTTAGGTCCAAAACTCTTAGACCATAAATTCAATATTTTAACATTTTATATTTTTTGTTTTTTCTTTGCAATGGGACTTGCAACCTACAAAAAGGCTCTGAGATCCTTCTTTTCCCTTCATCCAAACTTGGTCCTGGGTACTTAAACCTACCAGTAATCATAGTTCAAAAACTTATCCACTACCATCTAGTACTAAAAAAAACTTATCCACTTTAGATTTAACCAACCATTTGGTTCAGTGGTCCCCTTCTGGGACTTGACCTAAATCTCAGTACATAACCATTTAATGGTTCAGAGGTCCACTGGGAACATTGCAAATATTTTTTCTTAGTTTCAATACTTCCAATTTTTTAGTATCGACCTTCTTCACTATATGACAGCAGCGCTGTTTCCTCACATATAGGCTACTCTTTCCAACTTTTTGGCACTTCTCTTGAATATTAGGCCTTTAACCCCAACCTGGTTATTCGTCCAACTGGTCCTAATTTCATCTCTTATTTCAGCAACTGATGCTTTAAATCCTTGTATCTCATTAGCCAACAGTTTAGTCCAATTGTCTAGCTCATTTTTCTCCTGAAAAAGATTTTCCGCTTTTGTGGCTATCCTTAATTACACAGGTCGTTCTAGCCTCGTTAGCTTCTTCTAATTTCTCCTGAATTGATGAACTCGTCTCAAGCAACTTCTGACCAGTGATTGAGTGTTAATAAGTAAGAATTTCCTCCACTATCTTGGATCAATCACTTCCTATTTTGACTTCATCTCTTCATTGGTATAGCAATCCAATTCTCTGAATTGATTACTTCTTATTTTATTCAATGCCCCATCTAAACACTCACTCCTCAGGACTATTTAAAGTAGACCCAATTTTAACCTGAGTTGATCCTGCTGTCCTTGAGGCTATTTCCAGAGGGCACAATTTGAACCCAAGTTGGCTCTGCTTAAATCTTCATCTCAAGTTGATGTCCAGTGGAACTGGTTTCCATGCAGCACTAGATAGTTCCATATCTAGGCTGCAAGTCCTTTTCCCTGAACTTGAGTATCTTCATTTTGCTTCACTCAGAGCTCCACTGCTGAGCTGGGCGAACGCCACTGAGCGTGATCAACTTCACATTTTATCTTCGTTACTTCCTTCAGTAACATATATCCAAAATTGGAAACATCTTCCTTGTATGACACTATAATAGATTCTTTACTCAACTACAACCCTGTAGTGAGCACCAACTTGTAAAAATTTACTTCAGTGGTTGATTATCGGCCTTCAACCCAGTAACCTTTTTACTGCACATGTTCAGTTTCCTCATGCACTTTGTCACATTGTATAGAATGTATTAATTAATAATAGTATGGAGACTATTATCTGTAGTTGTGATTGAACTATTATTAGGCCCAACGCTTCATCCAGTACTACAATTAAATAATCTGTAGTTGTATTTGTAGGGATTTGTTCCCTATATTCTTGTCCACCTGATCTCTATAAGATACCCCAGTGACAGTCTCATTCAGCCCAACACACACTCAGCAGCTATCCTCAATTGTGGTTCCTTTGTCTCTAAATCCCCACTCAGATCTTTATTATTCTCTCTGAGAGTCTTCCAATTATTACCTTCTTCCATAATATCCTCGAGATATAATGACACAATAGAAGCTGATAGTCTAAATATACACTGAATTTACAATACTAAATTAGATAATAATGTTGATAATACTAATGTCAGTAATATTAAATAATAAAAGTTTTTATTATAGTAAATCCTAAGGAATTATATAATATGCGAATTGGCTGTCTAACACTAGGTTGACACCTCTTCAATGAAATGGCAGTCGGAGCTGTTGAAACTTTCTTCCTCTTCTTTGCAGCAATGGTCTTCCCCATCCTGGCTAGGATTCCGTCATTAGACATCCTTGAGACCTCAAATGGAAAGAGTCAGAAAACATGTACCTAACAATTTCCTCTTAATCGAGCAAACCAACTATAATTGGCTAGCGACCTGCTTAGATAATGGGACTTACCCATTATGGAAGGTTACTTCACCAACTGATCAATTTGCTATTTTCAGGCGGCATCACTCGCCTTGCAACTCACTATTTATTCCTGATTAGTCAGTGAAGAAACCTGACTGATCCAGATTGGCACACCTGCTAGTTAATCACTATCAGATGCCCCCTATTTGTTGGCCACTCTGCCCAATGAGATATTAGGTATTCAACTGGATTGATCCCTGATGGATATAACCAGGTGAATATCCCAAAATCTCACAATTATAGTTCCTCCAAAACTCGGGCCAACCAATTTCCAATTCACTTCGTCTTAGAGAATTATCCCCTAGTGATACCAGATAATCTAGCAGGCTGGGAATATGGGCAAAAATCCCAACAAAACTATCACGCCCAAGAATACCTGGATGTAAAAAAGGGTTTTGGGCGCAGGCATCTTGGATATTGCTTCAAATTTATCTTGAAGTGGTTTTATCCCATCTTGTGAGATAGCGTATATAAGAAAATTCAACTTCTTATAAAAAAACGTACATTTGGAAAGCTTTATTTTGATATTAGATGCCCACAAATGTTATAAAACCTCCCTTAGATGGATGAGGTGTTAATTGAAGATCTTGGAGAAAACTGTAAAATCATAAAGATAGATGATGAAATAGCTTAATTTTAGATTATGCAAGATATGAACCATTTCTCGCTGGAAAGTGGCAGTGTAAGTCCCAGGGAATGTCCTCTAGGTGTCAATCAGGCCATTTTCCCATTTTCAAGCTAGAAGGCACCAAAGAGGATGGCTGTACCCCTCGTTACTCAGGGCGATCTCACTCATGTGGTAGACAACTGCTGGGTAACAGCCCTCCTGCTTTAGATCCCGCTCCCAGTACCCACACTCTCCTTGGCATAACTACTAAGAGAAATCAGTGAAATCTGCGCCAAGATCATCAAAATGAAATCAATCATAACTAATTCAAGTGGCAATCAGCCCGATGCTCAGATCTTAAATTGTCAAAAAGGTATGAAGACCAATCTATCCTCTGGAATGCCCAATGGTTGCAATTCTGTTAACATGATTATCAGAAAACCTTCCACCTCACAAATTTGTCGGGGATCACCCCAAGGGCAGGTACCAGCATCAGACACCATCAACGAGGTTTTAAAGCTTCCTGATGGTAAATTGGGTGTTGCGCCTGATGCAACGCCACTGACATAATGAATGGGCCAGCGACCAAGAATGGGCAGGTTTGGCGTCCCAAACCTGTTCCCAACTAAATGGTCCCACCCCTATGTGGGGTGGCCTTAGGGGATTCCCACCACTCATTAGGCTAAATGCCATCGTTCCAACCATCAGAAATGTAGCTAAGCCTCAGTTCAGACATTTGAGGTCAAACTGACTGTGACTCAGCCCGCCGCCAAATTTTTTAATGTCAGTTCCCAGGGAACTAACCTACCCATTCCTTATTAATTTGCCAGTTATGTCGAACTTGTGGGATCCAATCCTGGCTTGTTTCCCCTCCAAATCGACTACTATTTAATCAGTTGCATCGCATTAAGAAAATTGTTGGTCAATATTTCTTCCTTAAAATTTTCCATTAAAAAACCTCCCCAAAATTTAGTTTTTATATGTTGAGAATTAAGCCACCTTTTCTGTTGACGATCTTGTACCCCTCAGGGTTAATGGCCGTGTTCATTAGGTACTTTATTTTTTGCCTGTACAAAATTCTGGCTCACTGGCAGATATTGGTGGAACTCCTTTCCAGTTTCATATTCATCATAGAAGCAGCAGTGCCTTGGGCATTCTGGCTTGCTGTTTGGGTGCTCTGGCACCTTGGCTGGCAGCCCAGTCTAATTCTTACTTGCTGTTTGCCTGACAGGCGGGCACGTTTCACAACCCATATGGTAGTTAGGTAGGTTGAAAGAGACCCTCACTTCAAATGAGAGAATATTTCTCCTGCTTTTGTTGAGAAAGATCCATTTGCCAATAACCGCTTTCCAGGTCTATGGCTTAAAGGACTTGGACTAAAAGAGTTAGGCCAAAGCGTCATCAAGAGAGGGATTGGGTAGGTTTTTTCTTGGTGAGGTTTTTTACTTTGCAGTAGTCCATCACTTCCCAATGAGCTCCATTTTTCTTCTTTATTAGTAGAAGCGAGAATAAACAAGGTCTTTGTGATGGCACCAGCAATCCATCATCTAAAAGCTGTTTGAGCTCCATCCACATCTGTAGCTCCTCAACTTTTGATCAAGCGTTAGGGTTTAAAGAGAATGGGTTTAGCATCTCCAACATCGATAGTATGAATCCACCCCTTCATGTGCCCATAGTCATTGTTGTAACAAACTGGGCTCCCAAGGCCCAGCCCGCCACTGGCCCTAACATCCGCCCCCATATCTGGCCGTACCCAACCTAAAGAGTCCTGTCCTGTTGGGTGACCTTGCCGGTTACACCAGGCTGAGGTGCGTTGCACCAGCCTCTGTCACCTCAGGCCTCCAGGCTGAGGTACATCTCTTATGCCCTCAGTCGCTTTGGGGTCACCAGACAAGGTGCTGCCAACCAGCATCTGACGCCTTGGGCCACTCTGGCTCCTTCCCCTCTCACCAGGGTAAGGCCACTCTCAAAAGGATCCTGGAGCGTCCACCCCCTTCCTCCTCCTCCTATGACCCCGCCATCCACGCCCCCAACCTTGAATAAATAAAAAATATTAATTATAATAAATAAGCAAGTCTAGCAAATGTGGCCTTTATTGGAATGAACTCGAAGTTGGAAAAGAATTCCAATACTGAGGTCCATTGGGGCTGACCTTAGATTAAAATACTACCAAATAAGGCTAAATGAATTGTCAGTCATGAGGGGCGCAAAAGCCTCTGGATTTGGCCCTGGAAACTTGGCAGTGAATGGGGGAATCCTCAGGGGGACAAACACTTTAATATTAAATTTAATTAAATTCTCCATTATCAACCCATATAGGAAAATCCTACTCAGAATAACGGGGAAGCAACTATTAACGCACATGAATCTCATAATTACCACTTTATGAGAAAAATATGCCAATTGTTAATTATTACTTTACCCCCCTGTAAAAACCTGGCAGATCCCAACCAACTGGCAGAGCAGGCAAGCGGTGAACAACAACTTAGTGACAGAGGACCTTTTTCTGCGAGCAACTTGGGGGAATCAAATGGAAGTCCAGAGCTCCCAGATCAAATTAACAGGTTCTCTGGAGGTCTCCTGGCGGGCACAAAAGGCCATCAACCGCCAGAAGTCTGGCGCACCCCCCAAGCTCCCCATCCCCTTTGTGGGAAGGCCCCACAAAACCCATGAAAAAGATAGATGGACCATGGTGATGCTTGGGACATTGACCATGGCCCATCTTGTTGGCTGGCTGGTAACCACAGCCCGCGAAGAAAAGGAGAGTATTGGAATAATGTAACAAACTGGGCTCCCAAGGCCCAGACTGCCACCAGCCCTAACATCCACCCCCAAATCTGGCTGTACTGACCCCAAAGATTCCTGTCCTAATGGGTGACCTTGCCGAGTACACAGTGCCAAGGTGCGGTGCACCAGCCTCTGTTGCCTCCAGCCTCCAGGCTGAGGTGTATCCCTTACACCCTCAGTCGCCTTAGGGTCACTGGGCCGAGGTGCGGCCAACTGGCCTCTGATGCCTTGGGCCACTCTGGCTCCTTCCCCTCTCACCAGGGCAAGGCCACTCTCAAAAGGATCCTGGCGCGTCCACCCCCTACCTCCTCCTACAGCCCCGCCATCCGTGCCCCCAACCTTGAATAAATAGAATAATATAATTTATAATAAATAAGCAAGTCTAGCAAATGTGGCCTTTGTTGGAATGATTTCGAAATTGGAAAAGAATTCCAATACTGAGGTCCATTGGGGCTGACCTTGGATTAAAATACTACCAAATAGGGCTAAATGAATTGTCAGTCATGAGGGGCGCAAAAGCCTCTGGAATTGGCCCTGGAAACTTGGCAGAGAATGGGGGAATCCTCAGGGCGGACAAACACTTTATATTAAATTTAATTAATTATTCCATTATTGACCTGAATAGGAAAATCCTACTCAGAATAATGGAATTGCAACTATTGACACACATGAATCTCATAATTCCCACCTTATGAGATTCATGTAATGATCATCAATCGTTACAATTGTCAGATTTACAGAAAATGTCACTTTAGGCTTAAGTAAGGTAATGACTTTCTCCAGCTCAGCTGGGGTCAGTTCATTGGAGATATGAACAGAAGGTAGGGTACATATGGATTGGTCAGCGGTATAAGCCCATATCTGCCAAAGACCCAATATAGTGGACTTGCTTGTTGTCCTCAATGGGTATCAGCAGGCCTCTTCTGATCTCTTGTTGCTTTTTTACCGCCATATTTTTCTTGGTGAGATTGCCAAGCAAAAGGTTTAGTGGGCCGATGATAGGCGGGGTCTAACACTCCTGGCAAAACTTTGGGCTCTAAAGGACTAACTCCCTCTATGCTAATGAGGTGTGTAGGCATTTAGATGGGAATTGCATGGTAATTTTCTGTCCACTACCCTTTGTTCTCTTACTGACCACCTCTTCAGAAGCATAGAAAGAGATACCTTCTAGAGCGTCCACTGAGGGAAGCAACAGTTTGTCACGGCTGTAAAACATGGTTTAATGCAGGGATAAACTGGAGGAGGTATACTCAACGGTGCAAACTTAATCCTTTCTATTATGCTCATCATTAGACGGAATCAGAAGGACCTCATAGTTAAGTGAGGAGAGATAGTCCTTCTTCAAATTAGTAACACCGACAAATTTTAGCATAAATTAGGTTCTAATGAGTAGATTGTAGGTGTTATTGGTCAAAGCCACTTCTGGAGCTGGCAAAGAAGATTCCCAAAATGAATGGGCAGAGAAGAATAGGCTCTAATGGAGCGGTTGTCATTTGGGCCCAAAGTTCCAAACTCTTTAGTTTAGTCGAGGTCAGGGGTCAGCTTAATTTTCCTAATGAGTTTGGTTGACACAACGTTTACCATGGACCCAGTGTCAAGGAAATCTTTAAACCGCACTCCTTTTATAATTACCTCCACTTTAGTTAAAGTACCACCCAAGGAGGGAGGAAGAGCAAGGACCTCTTTTAGATGAAAAGTGGAGACAAGTCTTTTGGCCGCTTCATGGTATTTCTCCTGGATAGTCTGAAGAGTATGAACTCACTGGGTAAATCTGAGAAATGTGGCAATGAGCTGGCTAGCGTCACAGGCAGTGTCAATAATCTCAAAACCCTTTATCACTTGCTGAAGATAAGTTTGACGAGGGATCTTAGCCCAAATTTCTGATCTCCAGGTTTATTCAATCCGGTATTTCCACTTCACCTGGGGCTCCTAAAACGTAATGACTAACATCTTCATCACCTCCCTCAGACTCGTCGTCAGAGTGGTTATCAATGCATTTAGGGAGCTCATAGGAGGTGGGGTAGGTTTAAGACTTTCCTTATGGGATGATAGGTCCTGAAATTGCTCATCCACCTTATTAACTTTTTGGGAGGCGTTGGAATTATCACAGCTCGAGTTTCAACCTTTGAAGTAGTGTGTTTTTACCTTCCTCAGGGATACAGGTTTCATACTAGAGATAGCTGAATGAGAGGTTGAGAGGGATAGCACCGTGGAAGTGTAGGCATTATCCGCAACATCTGTGGGTTGTTCAGTTGCTGTGTTCTTCTGTTAAACAGACGGTGTAGCTTGTGTGACCTAGAAAGGGGTTTGGGCTAGGAGCCTGTTTGAGACCACTTGGTTTGGCCACTTTGAAGAATAAGTTGAGTAAGGAAAAGGGGTGACGTCTTTCACCAGCTGAGTCTTTTTAACTGAAGAAAAAGGAGAGCACTGCCCCATCACTTCCATACCCATCTGATTATTGTTATGGAAAGAGGAAATAGTGGTTGATGGCAACTTTGTAGGAGTAGGTTTTCATAGGGAAAAGCTATAGTAGATGCTAAATTGGTCGGCGTAGAAGCTTGGCTCTTAGCTACATGTGTAGGGTCAAGCTCATAGATATCTGCAACCGCTAATAAGGCATACTAAATATACTGTTAGTTTTAAACATGCGTTTACAGAAGATAGATGAATCGTCAAGAAGGGATGAGATGCTAAGCCAGCTAAGTTAGCCGCAATTGCATCAATAAGAGGGAGCATTTGGTCAATCAACAAAGATTGAGCTATATTATAAAAGCGCTCAATAAAAGAGATAATCAATTCTCTCTTGCAATCTAAGAAACTTTTTTAGCCCTGTTTGTTACTGAAAACGACGTTTAGAACCAAATTCATCAAGCAGAACTTTCTTAACCTCTGCCTAAGTGTTTAGGTTGACCATGGTGGGGACCATTCTTTCTTTGATATTCAATTTGAGCAAAGAATAATATACTGATTTACTTGCCGGTCAGTTGCTCCTTCTATTGCAGACTCATAAACTTAAAAGCTTGAGGCAATACTGCCCTCACCAGGTATGAATTTGTCTCGCAAAGGGGGTTTTCTTATAACAGGGCATTGTATTGAGTGCTGCTTGAGCCTTTTAAGGCGAGACAGAGCACTAGCTAGCTGGAGTTAAAACGGAGGCTAGATGAGGGTTTATTCCATCGTTTTTAATGGTTTTTGTGGTGTACAGAGCCCCCTGTAGTAAGCACCACTTGTTAGATTAGACTTGTAGAAAGCCTCTCTGGTCCTTTCTGCCTTGAATTCAACATTGTAAATCAGGTGCTTTTTATTACCACATTTAGAAAGGTAATAGGAAACTAACAATAATAAAAGGTTTAAATTTATAGTATTTTATTAGGCGCTGCGTGGTAGTAAAAAAGTGTTCACTTTATAAATCAACAAAAAAATTAAAAAGGTGAGGCTTGACGTTTGGATGGCTTAGGAATTTAAGAATTAAATAGTATGGGATTTTACTTTATTAGAGCTCAGAAAACTCGCTTCACTATAGCTGAACCACTGTTAGGAAATTGATTGTTGACAATACATACCTGTGGGATAACAATTTAAAAAAATTTAACTAATACCTATAAAGAATTTAATTGCACCCTGGGGAACCTCTGCTAAGCCTTTAAAGGGGTGGTCCCCGCTTTGGTGCTGGTTTAAATCAGTAGTGACTGGGAAAGAAACCTTTGATAGTTTCCCCAGGCTTACCTTTGGAGTCAGGGAAATTTGACTTCCCAACTTAGCACTATTTGCCCAGTTAGTAATCATCATAGTGTTGCCCTAATTTGTGGGGTTCCACTGAGACTCGGCCAGGGTCTTTTGGCTGACAAAATCGCCATTAAAATTAATCTCATTAGTATTGGGAGCTTGTAAATGTCTGACATTTCCCCTTTTTAAACAATTTTGCCCCAAAAAATTCTTGTCTTAAAGCTTTTAGGACAAATGTCCGACAGGGGTCATTACTACAATTGAATTCCATTGGCAATTAAAATATTTGCTATAACATCTTAGGCCCCTGTACGAGCATCAATACCAACTTCATCATTGTTGCAATTGGTATGACCAACCATATTCGTATATTTATTTTCTTAATCTTATATTTTACTACCATGTAGTTAAAGGTTTTAATTAGTTTATGCTACACCAATGTTAATTTATAGATCAATCTGTTATAGATTACCTCACCCCATATCCCATGTTTTTTACTATAGTTGCCAAATATATCATTAAATTACTATTGCAACATCAACTAGCACCTTTGATTACTAGTAATTAAAGTAAGATTGAATACTAAGTCCCCACCAATTCAACTCACTCTGGATTTTTTGTGCAAGGGATAAGCCTTTTCCTGAGGAGAAGGTTGACATATAATTCTGTGTGGGACTTGACCTTCAAGCTACTCAGATTGTTTCATAAGTCTCAAATTAAGGTATAAGACTATCTCATCAATTTAGCCTTTGAGTTTGGAGTATTACTAAATTAATTTGAATTATCTAATAATTTTTTACTATTTGCGAGTAATGTACCTAATTTCAGGGCCACATTCACAAAACTCCATAACTTGTGGCCCAAAGCACTCAATCTCTTCATCAGTTATTCATTCTGGAATCTAACAAGTTAGACCTCTACACCTAGATCATATGAAGAGCTTTTACTTAAATTTAATACTAATTTAACTTATGCTTTTAAACTATCTGTTGGAGTTACAATTCTCTAGATTTTTGCTGAGGTTTAAAGGTGAGCTCAAAGCTGTGTATTTATGAAAAGTGATTGCATCATAATATGAACCGCATAACTTAGGAAAAAATTGATTTCAGAGCCAAATGCTGTGCCAATTGTGCTAGATGAGGTCAAAACCATAAGGATTTACTGAATACTGACTACTTTATTAGATTAAAATGTCGATGTTTATAGAGTGTGTAAGGATACTTTGACTTAAGGATCTTCATGGCCCCATCTGCTCAGGATCTTTCATGGCCTTCTGGATTGACTTCCTGGGAGGCACCCTCGTTGTATTCTGTCACCTTGTGACCAGAGCAGTGGAAACCACTTTTCTTGTGATTAAGGAATCGGGGGTGAGGTTCCTGAAGTTGTATCCATTAATTCTCAAATGTGTGTGGATGCCTGAATGAGTTTGGGATTGGTGCCATTGAGATAAGGCTCCATTCAAATAGGCTCAAGGGTCAATTCACTGTGGCTTAAATTCAGAAGTATAAACTTCAATTTTTTATATCTAAATCTTGACAGCGCCTCATCAAAACCTTTTTAAAGGGGGTATAGGGCTGAAGGAACCGGCCATGCACCCTATTAACCACAGTTCCCTGAATGAAGTTGGCAATGGAGTACTCTGGATTCACCTTATTAATAACCTTATAAGGTCCAGACCAAAGGATATCAAGCTTATTCTGTTGGCTTAAGTCAATGGTGATAGAAGAGAACAATGCGCCTATTTGGAAAGTTTGTAAGGGGGGCAGCCAAAATTAAATCAGTATGTCTCTCTTCCTGTAGTGTTGACAATGCCTTGTATGGCTAAGTCTTGAAGCTGGACAATTTCATCGCCTAAGGCCCTTATAGTTAATTCAGAGTTCTCATGTGAGGAGGTCTAAGCGATGGATGAACGCTACTTAGTAGCTAGGGAGAACGCCCATATAGGTCTTCAAATGGGAATATTTTGATGATTCTGTGGTAGCTTATCCTATAGTAAGCAACGTGCTGGGTAGGTAGTGATTCCAGCAAGCAGGATTTGTGGCGGCCATCTTATGTAAAATGGAGATAAGAGTTCCTTTATCTCATTCTATCACCCCATAAGTTTTTGGTGGGAAGGGGTGGCAAATCTTTAGATAAGTTCCTGATAGAGAGGTAAGTTCTTGTACAATCTGTGAGGTGAAGTTCAACATGTTGTCCAAAAGTAAGGTTTGGGGACACCCATGCTGGGTAAAAGAAGGATCAAACAAGAAAGGGCGCTGTGGCTTTGGTTGTGTCAAATGGGACCAAAATCGCTTTAACCCACTTTGTTAGATGGTCCACAGCTAGGAGAATATACTAATGGCCATGCAACCCAGCGGGAAGTGGGCTCACCACATCATTGCTAACAACATTGAAGGTCCCCATCTGAGCGATAAACCAAGTGTTGAAATTTGGATTATCAAGTCCTACATACCTCCAAGATCTCTTGGATGGTCACTACAATTCAGTCCCATTAACATCGTAACTTTAGCCATTCAAGAGTCATCTTAAACACCTTATGTCCCACCATAGAAAGGCTATTCTAGAATAACTTCAGCTTGGGAGGAAGAGAGGACATAGTGGAGTTATTTCATATTAGCCTCTTTTAGAGTAACCCTTCCTTAACTTGAGTGTTTCAGGTCAACCTTCAGAGATCAGCTTAGAGCTTGGGAGTTTCCAACTCCTATCACTCAGGTCAGCCATCAGATTTTAGAGCCAGTCCTCCTTGGTATTAATGCTACTAGCACCAGCATCCTGGAGACGCCATCAACGTTTTGGTGAATTACGCTATACAATGTATGATGGTAAACTCATAGCTCTGCAGTCGTAAGGACATCTGGCTTAACGGCCATCTGGGTCCTTAATTTGCTGGAGCTAATGGAGTGAGAAATGGTAGGTGACAATGGTAAAGTGGGTACCATAGAGATAGGGTGAAAATGTTTAATGGCTAGCAATACAGCCAGGAACTCCCTCTCAGTAACACTGCAGTTTTGTTTGGCTAAACTTAGTGTTTTACTAAAATAGGCCATGGGATGGTCGACCTGATTTTCATCATGCTGGGTTAGGATAGCTCAATGGCGACATTGCTTTCATCTGTAAACAAAAATAAGGATTAGTCAAACTGCAAGTGTACTTGAATGGGTCTTGTACATAGAGCAGTTATCAAGGCATTAGGAGCCTGCTCATGTTCAGGTCTCCAATCAAACAGAGCATTATTCTGTAAGTGGTAGAATATTGGCTCAGCTTGGTTGGCAAACCAGGGGATAAAAGGACGATAATAGCCCACCATGCCTAGGAACACTCGGATATCCCTTAAGCTTTGGGGGCGCAACATCCTTTATACGGCGTCAACTTTGTCTGGCATAGGCTGTATGCCATCTTTTGCAATTTTGTTTCCTATAAACTCCAGTTCTAGTTGGAATAAAGGGAATAAAAAGAATTAAGCTTTATAAAAGCCTTCTGGAGCTGATTGAAGTCTTCCCTGGGATGCTCTATGTGTCCAGCAAAGTTCGTGAGAAAACAGTAATGTCATCTAGGTGGACGAGGATGCACAAAAGCTACAACTCCCCAAGGATCTTATCCATGGCGCTTTGTAAAATGACTGGGGCGTTACAGAGTCTCAGGGACTTCCATGTGGGATTAAATAGTCCCTCATTAGCTATGAGAGTGCACTTGGCTCAATCTTCAGGGGAGAGCTCAACTTGCTAACATATTCTGGCAAGGTCCATGGCGGAAAAGCACTGCGATCTGGAAAGCAGATGTGAGAAATCAACAAATTGGGGCATAGGATAACATTCCTTATTGGTTCTGGAGTTGGGTTTCTGGTAGTCCATCATCACCCAGTGACTGCTGATATTCTTTCAAACAAGCAGATAAGGAGAGGACCAAGGGCTGTGTGATGAAACTAGGAGTCTGGCTTCAATTAGTTGTCTGAGCTCCACCTCCACCTGGGCCTTTTCAACCTTGCTTTTTTGGTAGTTTCAGGACCAGAATGGGGAGCGTCCCAAGTCTCCACATGATGTAGGACTCCGTTCGTTCTTCCAGTCATATGTAAAGGCAAAATAGGTCTTAATACTCCTCCAATAACACTTGAACATTGCGTTGTTGATCATCTGAGAAGTACTTTCCAATACTAGTGTCAACTAGGCCCACCAATAAGGGAATCTCCAAGACGAAATTCATTAGGCTCCCAAACTTTTAACATCATTGACAGCCTCCACTGGTAGGAGGCAGACATAGCGGCGGGACTGGGTGGACCTACTATTTTGGTTTGTCAGTAAGGTTGGCAAACAGCACTAATATAGATCCGGTGAAAGCTGGATTTCAATATTTCCAGGCAAGTTAGCACATCCTTGGCGGATGGGTTGTCTAGGCCTTTGATTCCCATTAGGTGTTCAGAGGGGATGTTAATATGGACCCATGTGTCAGCAATGACTTAAGACTTTGGAGGTATTTTAGTCGCCCTAGGTAAGTAGATCAGCATACATTCTTATCCATCAACAGCAGGGGGCAATCTTACTTGAGGGCCCCTTACATAATATTCAAGCCAATTGATTCAGCCTTAACACTCAGTAAACTTGCTCAGGCTTTAACTTTCATCTTAGTGTCATAAAAAGTTTTGAATATCAGGGGACCTGATGCCTTAGTATGAATAGAAAGCCATCATCTTGATGTACTACAACTGAGTAGTCTCACAGGAACTCAGTCTAAGGAGAAGGTCATATCTTGGGTTATCTAGCGCAACAGTGGGGGTGTTTACAGCAAGCTTTCTAAACCGCACTGGTAGAGAGGGATAGGCCCCTATAGTTTGGGTGCATTGTGGACCAGCTGTGCTATACTCCAGATATAGTGGGGCAAATCCGGAGTAATCTTAAAGCGCTTCATTAACTCGGATATTATATCTTTCATATGGGTGCCACTATCAATTATGGCGAGGACTGGGATCTTATGAACTTGATTTCAATTCTTGTAAACAAATTTTCAAGCTGGGGTAGTAGTGTGAGAAACATGGGAGAATTATTGAAAGAATAGTAAGCATTATCAATTTCTTTACTAATGATTAATACCAAAACTTTTTCTCCAGGTACAATAGCTCCGGGTTTGTTCAAGGTTATGGAGGATTCTTAAGGCATTGCAGGGATTTTAACTTGGAGCGCCTCGTCAGTCATAATAATACCTTTTCCCACCTCCTCAGCAAGTCAATTCCATCAGGTCTTTGCACTGTGTCTGAAAACGTTACAATAGTTTCATCAAGGTTGAGGATTCTTCTGGTTTTTGACCACATGGACTTGAGGTCAATTAGAGGGACCTGTAGATTTAGCTTTAAAGTGTATAGTCAATGCAGAGATCTCTATAAGTGTTACATGATTTTTTGGATATAGGTAAACTCATTCTTCTGCCAGATCATATGCATTTGAACCTCAAGGTAGGGTCCCAAGGCTGAGAAGATAGTGTTGATAACAGCATTCAAGGTAATATGATTAGTAGTGAATAAGTGTTGTGATTGGGCTTAAATCAGCTGGAAAACTCCAAGGGGCTTTCTCCTTTATTCAAGCGGATACCCATAAACGCTTGCTTTTGGTTGGACAGGGTTTATTTGCTGCTAAACTCTTGGATTAAGGATTTATGGACCTGTTCCCAGGTGTTGCACTCTTTCAAATGGGGGGTCATGATCTCCAAGGAAATTCTGATGAGGCAGGAGTGGATATGCTGCACCTTCTGAAGGTCAGTGGTCTCCTCCATGGAACTCTCATATGCATACAGAAAGGACACAATGTTTTCTTGGCTGAGGGTGAACTTTTCTCTTAAACCAGGTATAACGTTAATTACAAGAGAAGTGTAGAGGGTGTTAACACCAGGGATAGGCGCTGGCTCAGAGATCTCAGTCTCTGCATATTCATGGGAGGCCTGCTGGTCTATCCATTTCCATAGGCCCTCAAGATCCTTTTGGATATCATCCTAGTTTTGGTTGAGGGAGGAAAAGGAAGCCTTATTTGCAACATGCTCTTTTAAAGATTGAATGTCAGCGTCCTGAAGGTGAAGCTGGCTCTACAAGTTGGTCCATCGGGTTTCAAACCCTTGACAAGTTTATTTGAGCTGAGAGATGCGACTATTGGTAATATTGGTAAAGGCACTGATGTTGTACATGTTTTCTGACAGTGCCTCAATGGAGACCCTAGGGTCAAGGGGTACTCCATTCACTCAAAGTTTGTACCTCTGAGCTAAACTCCAAGTTTGATCATGTAAGGCAGTCAAAGCTGTTATCACATCCTTTCACAATGGTTATCAGAGCCATCAGGAGTGGGTACTGCGGGACCTGAGGGTCCTTGAGGTCCATGGGGATCCTCTGGTCCATTGGGTCCCTCATGCCCTTTGGGGCCTTCAGGTCCCCTAGGCCCTTCAGGACCTTCACACCGGGTGGGGTAATCATGAGAGGCCAGCTCCTGATAGCGTTGTTGCAGGGTCCATACCAAATCCTTGACTTGGAGGAGGCGTTGAGTCTAATTTGCCTCAAGGAGTTGGACGTTCTGGCGCAGCTGGTCCTCAAGATAGCCGAGATTCTGCTATTTAATGCTGCAATTTGATCTTTGTCCTCATTGATTAATTTTCAGTTTTCAATAATAGCCTCATGGTTGTCATGGACAAAAGAGAAGATTGCGTTGTTATAATTGACAATGTGGGTGTGTAAGGCCTGGGTGAGCCCCATTTGTTGGGATACTTCATGATGGTGCAACCCAACTAGCTGGAGTAGGCGATAAGCTAGGTGGACAAAGTTTCAAGGGTTTTTTGGGACCCAGGGCATGTTCTCCTGATGGCAGCTGGGCTGAGGAATAGATGTTTCACATGGTAGAGGGCAAAGAAAGGCGTGGGATCAGCTGGAGTGGGCACCCACAGAGTAGATGGCATTTATTAATTTTGTAGAACATTGTTAAGGTTCTTGTACTAAAGTTATTATTGACTTTATCAACAGAGGGCATGGAGAAATGGAATATGGTCCAGAACTCTAGGTTCTTAGGCTGAGTGGGTGGTACTTCATACTGTGAGGTTTAATCCATTGAGCAACGGTTCTTGACTGATCAGCAGATTTATCTTCAGTACTTCTACTATACTCCATTGTTCATGATAGACGTTTTTCACTTAGGACATCTTGGAGCTCCCAGTAGTGAGCACCACTTTTTGTCATTGTTACAGTTCTCTAGACTGTTGCTGAGGTTTGAAGGTGGGCTCAAATATGTAAATTCATGAAAAGTGATTGCGCTAGGATATAAACCATAGAACTTGAAAAAATTAAGTTTAGAGCCAAATTCTGAGCCGATTATGCTAGAGGAGGTCAAAACTTTAAGGGTGGACTTAATAATGACTACTCTATTAGAATAAAATGTGTTGATATTTATAGAGTGCGTAAAGACATGGTGCCTCAAGGATCTTCATGCTCCCATCTGCTCAAGATCTTTCATGGCCTTATAGATTGACCTTCTGGGCGGCACCCTCATTGTACTTTTTCAACTCCATGACTTGAGCGGCGGAAACCGCGGCTTTTCTGACTCAAGAAGCGGGAATGAAATTCCTGAAGTCATCCCCATTGATTCTCAGATGCGTTTAGATTTCTGACTGAGTTTGGTTTTTGTGCCATTGAGATAAAGCTCTATTTAAATAGGCTTAAAAATTAATTTAATGCGGTTCAATAAAGAAGTATGGACTTCAAGTGTTTATCATCTTAAATTTTGACAATATCAACAGGTGATTGAGAAGCTCAGCTGACCTTCCAGGTAGGACACAATAAAGGACAAACCACGTGAGAATCAAGAATGAACAATGAATCAATCTTTGTTAATCCCATTGAATCATTATTCCCTATTACTTTACAACAGTACTGTAAATAGTACTGAATTATTTCAAAATTAAGTACATTTTTAGTTAAAGCTTATACATTATATTTTTTATCTAATTTTAAGTATGATCTATTGACTAAAGTCTCATCCATCTCTACGTCTTTAAAGATTATGTCAACTCAGATGAACGTAAAGCAAAAAACCACCTGAAGTCAGCCACTATGTCATGCTTCCCAGCGTTAGCACCTGTGAGCGCAGCTGACGGAGTTGTGACATCTAATGCTCGCTACAGGTACGCTTCCAAGGCTCACCCTGAAGAGATCCTTCACCTTTGGACAAATTTAACAAATTATCACGAGTACTCCAGATCCAGATCTTCTGACCTTTCTCCTCTGGAATGGCCAATACATAGATACTATGGGACCAATTTTCCCAAAGAAATCCTTTAAGTGTGACCCAGAAAACTTTGTGCACTTAAGAACTCCATCCAGCTAAAACCTTTAGTTGACCTGATAAAAACAACTAAAAAACTTTGTAAAACTATGTTATTAAGCAAAAATGCAGTCAAAAAAAGATTTAGAAAGTCAATAATTATTACAGGGATCTAGCATTACGTTTCAAAAGGATGTGAGACACTAGGAGAGAAAAAGATTTTGAAGATATCACTCTTCGTAATGACTATTGGAAGCTAAAACCTGTCTACTGTGATGAAAAATCATGTTCAAGCTTCTTTTGGCTCTAAACAAAACCAAAAGGAATTACACAATTTACAACTTCTCCTCCAGTCATAGAGAGAATATCGGCTCAAAGTGCTTGAATTTGAATATAAACAATCAATTTTAATACTAACACTAATAGTTAATTAGGCAATAAAAAGCAAATTTCACCTTTTTGATGTCAATTCCCACTCTGCTGCTTCAGAGAAGAAAGTGGAATTAAAACTCACATTTAGGTTGGGGCTAAAAGTGTCAAGTAAAAAAAGCAAACTCAGCCAGTGAGTATTGACAATACCAAACCAATGGAATTAGGACAAGTTATGCCAGTTTTTAAACTCATTAATGGGATTAAGTTTCAAGAGCCCTATGGAAGTTCTGAATACTACCAGAATATTGAAATGCTATAAGCATTGGACAAAACACTTAGGACCTACCTTTTTTCAAGTAGCAATAGTGCCAAGCTTGATCTCTCCAGCAAGTCTTTCAACCATCAATTTGATTTCTCCTCAAAACTGGGCCAATATTAATAAAAGATACAATTAGCTTACTGGCTCCACCCTCAGCTTGGGACAATACAGTCCTAACAAACCTGAGCCCATAATTAATTTGAGCGGCCTGAAATTTAAGGCCATGAAATTAATTGACTTAAAGTTGAGATTTTACCATAGAAAGGCAAAAGGTTGTCCCAGGCAGCATGGCACAGCCTAAGGACCATTTATCCAGATTGTAACTAATTCTTAACACTAGGAACAAGATTATCATCCCAGATGAGCCTAAGCCCGCTGATGAAATATTCAAATGATCTCCTCAGCTCAAAGAGTTTTTAATCCAACTAAGATTTTCCAGATTGAGCGCAAGAGCCTGAAATCTAAGGCTGAAGAATTATTTATTTTCAAAAAATTGAGAACTTATCTCGAAATGGCCAAAAACTGTTGTCCCACCAGCCAGGCATGCATCAAGCAGACTGCACACAAATCCAGAAATGGCAAGGCACTCTATAAGCAACACTCCCAAGGCTGCTCAAAAGAGTGCACCTGCTATCAGCGGGGTCAAGAAACCTCATCATTTCAGACTTGGAATAGTTGCCCATTTTGTGATTGCTCAAGGTTAACAAACTTTTCTTCATTTCCAAGTCTCCACTATTGCTGCCCTTAAGGAGCATTCTGAAGCCTTACTTGGTGGGCATTTCAAGGATACCATGAGGGTCCTTGACAAAACTAAGAAGAAGCTCTTACGTTGCAACTGCAAGTTGGTCAAAATGAAAAGGTCTTAGATGAGCTGTCACAACGATCTGTTGGATGTCAAGGTGAAATTTATTTTCCTGGACTTGGAATGCCCCGCTAAACACTCTATAATTCCCTTGACGCTCTCGCTGAATAAGCCACCATTCCTTATGGAAAGATTTATCCTTTTGACTCCATCAACCATTTTAATCATGAGGTTCCAAATGCTCTTAAAATCGAGTCCTCTTTCAACCTCAACTCTTAATATTGCACCTTATACAAAGCTACCTCAACCGCCTTCAGCTTTTAGGCTGCTGGGTTAGTTCCTACCATCTGAGTTGGAGAAAAATTTGCCAAGACCTACGACACTGTGGAGACAGACTGAAACGCCTAAGAACTCCTTTTAAGGTTGACTATAATTACCCCACCAACTTATTTCACATCATGCATCAGTTTAAGAAATAGGATCAAGGTGAAGGCTTACTGATGATGATCAACCTCTGCAAGGTAATGGTCTTTGGCTTATCTGACCCAGTACCATACTTTCTGAAATATCTCACCTGGTTGCTAATGGAATAGATGGCCATCTGAAGTTGTATAAGTTAGCTTCTCTTGTTCACAAATGGGCCATCTCATACCTGAACCCAAATCAACTCATCAGCTACATGCGATTCAAGCACGCCATTGCCATCTATCTCCAGCTAACTCCCAAATGGAAGTCACAATGTCTTGACTTGGTCACTTTGACAATCTACTCCCATGACTCCATCCTACCATTTCAAGTTAACCCATAGCACCTGCTTTGACTCACTGTCGAGATGAAACCTACAGCAAAGCCCCTTTTTCCTGCAGCAACGCCACTAAATTATGTTCGTTGAACCTGATGCTGTTGGACTCTTCTAATGGCAATAATATGGCCCCAACTCTCCCTAAAATGAAGGCTCAGGTGTGACCTCTTGACCCAAACTGCGCTTTCTCAAGCCTGGACTGATTATCATCAGATATTTATTTTTGAGACTCAAGATTAATGCATCAATTAAAGGAATCTTATAATATTAACTAACCAATTTTCAACAGAAGTACACCATGAATATCTTGACACTGTATTATATCAACTAATTCCACCTGGACTAAGACTTTCTCCCCTTGAACAATTTTTGAGGGGGGCTATATTATCGTTCACTATGCAAATTGTAAGCCTTGTATTGGGTAAAGGTTGACATATATGCTGTGTTGGACTTGAGCTATAAGTTACTCAGATGGTCTCATAAGTCCCAAATTAAGGTTTAGGTTTAAAGCATCAATTTAGTTTTTGAATTTGGATTATTACCTGAATTACTCTGAATTATCAATAATCTTTCTTAAAATTTTGCGAAATAATCGCCTAATTTCAGGGCCACATTCACATGACTCCATCACTGTAGCCAAAAGCTCTCAATATCTTTATCAGCTACTCACTCTGGAAGCTAGCAAGTTAGCCCTATAAACCTAGGCCATTAAAAGAGCTCCTACTTAAGGTTAATACTAATATAACTTATACTATTAAACTATCACCAGGTGATCAAGGAGCTCAGGTACCTTCCAGGAGGGACGCAATGAAGTACAAACCACGTGGGACTTGGAGAATGAATAATGAATAACTCTTTTTTTAACGCAAATGAATCATGTTTTCCTTTTATTTTTCATTTTTACTATAATTAGTACTGACTTATTTTAAAATAAAGTACTCTCTTTATTTAAGAAGATTATACCATTTGTTTATTATCTAATTTTGAGTTTATTCTATTAAACAAAGTCTCTTCCATCTCTGCGTCTATTATAGCCCCTGTCCTCTCAGCTGACTGTGATGCACTAAGCCGCCTGAAGTCAGCCACTATGTCATGCTTTCATGTTAGCACCTGTAAGCGCAACTGGCGGAGTTGTGACAAACTCTCAATTCCATAATCTATTGATTACCTCAGCCTTTGCCCTGGGTTTCATATAGCCTTTGATATAATCATATCATTAACTTACCTTGCCTCTGAGTCAGAGTAAAATACTTATCAATAGCCTTATTATTATTTGCCACGGCCATCTGCAGCGTCTCATTTGCAATCAGCTTATTGATACTATTATAAATGTCCCCATGCCCTAAGCATTCATCTATTAAGCAATTTTGTATATCATGAATTTTTACTTTCATTCTTAAGCCCTCCTTAGTAGCATTAGTTTGTGCCGCTAATAACTCTGGGAATTAAAAAAGAATAACTAGGAGTTATTGCCTTTTAGAAAGGGGAAAATGTTCTTTTGTACTCTTCCAGAAACCTACAACAAAATAAGATTCCATAGTAAGCCAAATAGCCAATGTCAGTAACTAATAAAATAACTTTGTTTTTAAATTTATATTATTTGATAAAGCTTGTTGTTGATAATTGAGATTATGTGTGTTTTAAGGTCTTAAATTCAAACATTACCTTGTTTTATATGCATTTAACTACCTATGAAACAGAAAACTTGACGCCCTGATCCAATTTATAACATTGTGGTTTGCACTACAGGGGTCTCACACTTGTTACCCTGAAACCAACTTTACTAATATATATACTTCTCTCAACCATTTTTCCCTTGACCTTAGCAATAAGTATTCTCATAAACCTATGATTAAGACAACAAATACATAGACTATTTCACTGTATTTAGTTCTTAAAGCAATGAGCATATGCTCCTATGGTAGAGCTTTCCCCTTCCTAGTTTTTTAGCTTCACAAGCTGTATTTCAGGTTTCATATGTCTACCATCTCAGCTTTAAGAGAAATCCTAATGGTTACTATATGGCTACTGACTTACTGCCACCAATGCAAATAAAGCCAATTAGGAACTTTGTGTAAATATTGAATATCAGGAAAAGTAATAACAAATACTATCTAGTTCATCACATGTCCATCTGTGATATGGCCATCAACTTGTCTCTCAACAGTATCTAGTATGCTATTATATGTACATTAACCTTTTCATTTTGAAAAGTTTGTGGATTGTTGCTTGTCAGCATATTGACATTGGTGGCCTGGATGCGCTAATGGAAGCACAACAATGAATTAATCACTTGTTACTCACAAAGCTGGATGACACATTTTGTGACCTCACAACTTCATTATATATAATTTACAGCAAACTAAGGACGCCCACCGGAAGGTAGAAGGGCTGGATGTTCATAGTTTAATGCTGACCTGTTGTGCATTGTTAGAGGAATATGAACAATAGGGGTGTAAACCCTCAATGGACATCCGGCATAATGCATCACTGTACCCCAAAATAAAAAACTCTCTAAGATAAGAAGTAGCATACACAAAGAAGTTGAAACATCTGAAAATAATGCTTATCAAAAAAGTAACGCTACTTGTCAATTACAAAATGAGTTGAACGGTCACACTGGCCAACTTTTTTAAATCAAACTAAGCCATTATCAACTATTAAATGAGTTATTACAAGATACTGGACTTTACCAAAGCCTCCTTAATAGCTCTAACACCAACATGGATGAAGCTGTTTGCTCCATAACTGATATGTTCTAACAAATTGATTCTTTGCATCCTTAAATGTTAACTAGGGAAAGAAAGTAAAGTCCTTGGTTAGGATTATATAAACTTGAAAGCAAGATCTTCTAAACACTAGGAAAATTTAATCAGGCTAGAACATGATGCAGGTGAAAATCTGTCATCTTTCCAAAATGTTTTACAAGTCTTAAAATGAGACTAAAATGATCTGTGTAACTTCTTATAGGGTTAAATTAGTGAACAACCCTCCATTATTAGTTGAAAGTTGTAAAACCCTTAAAATGGATCCTGATGATAAGAGAAAATTTCAGATAACCAACATGCCAAGGAAATATTTAAATTCCCTCAGGGGTACTCCACTATCAAAAATAGCATCCACAGTCCACACGGCATCGCCAATTACTATAATTTGAGAGAAGGAACCTTAGGTTATAGGTGGGAAAATATTGATTATAACATTGCTACCATCCCTACCGCTACTTTGAGTGCTGTCAATAGTCTTGACCATGCTTCATGCATTGGAATGGCGACTAGTTGGGCTGGGCAGGAGGCTGTTTGACCATTTCAGGAGTACATTAGAGCGAAACCCTCAGATTTCATGAACATGCTCTTGATATTGAGGAGCAACAACTGCTTCATCAGTTTTTATCTCATTAGTTTTCCCTATATATGCCTCCATCAGGTTTGCTTTCTCATTTTCTTCATGGTTCCAGTGGATTGAATTAGATGTTTGAATATTCAACTTGGGCTGGGAAATACAGGTTGTCAGGAGAGTATCTATAATTCTCCATTTCCAGCATGGTGGTGCACGGAGCACAGGACAAATGCAAGGGAACTCATTATTAGTGTGAACATAAAGGTAGCTAGCAGAGGGATTTGGAGCTAAAGTGACATAGGGCAAGGGTGGTTAGCAAAGTTACAAAAGGATGGATCATACTGAGAGAAAAACTTGACTGCAGCCCAAAGTGCCGTTCATACCCAAGTTTTGAACAGGGCTAGTGTTCACTAGTTCCCTGGTTTGAAGGAAAGCTGGGCAGCCCCACGGTGTAACTGATGCTGTAGTAATTTCAAAACTAAATAATTGGCTAATGTGATGCAAAGCCTCCTTAAAGAGGTCCATGCACAGGTATGCCCAAGTCAACATAAAATAAACTGTAAACGAGTGGGGTGCTTATTATGAGAAATGACAAAAAACGAGGAAAGTTAATATTATAGATCATGGTTAACCAAACTCAGGTGAATCATCTGTTGAAGAAAAAGGTACTATGCTGAGGTGCACCAATAAGCGCACACTTACATACAACAGGGTGCTTTACTTCTTAATATCCAAACTTAAATAATTCATTGGAGTTGAGGCTGACCCAAGTTAAAAATTTCATAATTTGAAAGGGCCTTGAACCCCCATTCACCATATTAATCAAATTGTGCCATTTTCAATTAAAGATAACTCGTCCATTTTAATGCAAAGAGCCAAAACAAGGGGCTGGGCGATATGCACCTCAGCTGTACCAACCTAAGCATACTTTGCCTGTACCCAGCGCTTGTCCAAGGTGTACTTTAGGTCATGAGGGTCCTGCAACTTGACCCTTTGGAACTCCTGGCGCCCAGCCTTGTTTTTTATGTTTGGCCCTCTATTAGGTCATGTAGAAATGACATTACCCTCTCCTCCTTTTTGGGCTCCACTCCCACCCTCCAGGGTCATTCGCCAAGGAAAAGTTTTTGTGGGAAGGGGCTAGATTCATGGCAACAACAGCTTGCTTGGACTTAAATCCTGCAGCCTCAAGGAAACGATTGCGAATGCTACAATTAGATCTTGGGCATGGGCGCAGTCACAATCTGTGACTCAGCTTTTCTCGGCTGTGTCAAGACCCTTTCTGGATACAAGATACTCAAGACTTCTTCTTACCCAATAAGAGGCTACAATCTCCTCCACTTCCCACTCCAGTGCCCCATCCACGAGATAATCCTTGGGAGTCTCTGTTGGGGGCCCTCAAACATCGTGAGCTTGCTTTTATGGAATGCTAGAAAAGATTTAAATGAAGGGGGATCCAACTGGTATGAGGCGTGTCCACCTTTCTGATGACACAGTACTGCACAGTCCTCTTAGGTCCTAGTTTTTTTGCATAATTGCTTAATTGGGATGTTTTTAGTATCCAGCATCACAAGATCTACTTCCTTGTAGGCTGGTCCAACACATCTCTAAACATCAGCGTTCTTACTGTAAGCCGCATGGCTGCATCTAAATTCACGCTCACCCCCTGGTGTACTTTCTTGATCATTTTTGCAAAGTCCACCACCCTTTCCACCTTGGATCTACAACTGGGCTTCATGTTTAAGGTGGAATTAAAGCCATAGTTGGTGTCGGGTCTTTGGGGGAGGAACTCCAACCCAGCCCCAATTAATCATGGCCCTGAAGCTCCCATAGAGTTAATAAGCCATTTAGGCCCTAAAAAAAGCTAAAAATGGAAAGGAGATTGCAAGAAATGGTAATTTTATTAAATTGATCCTTGAGGTATTTATATAACCTTGATAGATTGGTAAAAGGAAGATTTGGAAAGTCTCAGCATTGTTTCCAAAGATGAATAAATATAAATAATACAAGGGGAATGGGCGCATCTTTGCCATAAGTTGTTAGTGCACCTGAAAGGGTAATTTGATTTGGGTGTGAGTGCTGAAAGAGTATTACCATGACCCAATTCAGTGTTCAGCATCCTCATCATTAGTCACTGGTGCCAAATTTGAATTAAATTATAATATAATTATCAGGACCAATCCTTAATACTTCAGATTGGGCTCAACCCAATTTAATGGGGAGCCCAACCTGGCATCAACCTGTAGGTGGGTCACAACCCCTAGTCAGGGCTTCCCCCAATAATTGGAGAATCCTGACAGAGCCCCCTCCAAGCCTCAACTAGGGTTAAAAGCTGAGGCGGGGTCACCAGATCTGGGTGGCAGGGAGGAACGGTCAAAGGTAGCTGGCATGGACTCAATGGCAGAATCTGGCGAGCGTCATTGGGGAGAGGCCCCAGCATTAGCTTAAGAGCCAGCATCAACTCTGGGCCAGCATCCAGATGGGCACCCAGCATCAGCACTGAGGCCGGTATCAGCATGGGAGCCAGCATCAGGAGGAGGTTCCAGCACCGGGGTTGACACCTGGCATTGGCGTGGGGGTGGTATTGGGAGGAGGTGATGGCATCAGCACTGGGGCTGGCATCAGTAAAAGAGCTGGCATCAAGGATGACACCCCAGTAACCTGGGCTTGGCCAAACACGCTAGTTTCAGGGGCCATTAGCCCCCATTTTGGCTTGCCCTCTTGGGTCAGAGGCCAGGGATCACCCCTCCTCCTTCCAATCTTAGCTCTCACTGAGAACTCAGGTGCTCCCTGTAGTGAGCACCACTTTCAGGACTTCAGGTGAGGAACTCCAACCTGGCCCCTATTAATCAGGGCCCCAAAACTCCCAGCTTTTTTATAGGCCATTTACTAACTAAGTAAAGCTAAAAACAGAAAGGAGATTATGAAGAACTGTAATTTTATTAAATGATCTTTGCGGTACTTATAGGACCTTGATGGATCAGAAAAGGGAAGATTTGGAAACTCTCAGAATTGTTTGCCAAAGCCAATTATGCATAAATAATACATAGGGAATGGGCGCATCCTCAGCATAAGTCACCGGTGCACCCAAAAGGGTAATTTGATTGAAGTGCGAGTGCTGAAAGGGATTTTGCCACAAACCAATTAGATGTTTGGCATCCTCAGCATTATTTGCCAGTGCCAAATTTTATTAAATTAGATTTTAATTATTGGGGCCAATCCCCATACTTCAGATTGGGATCAACCTAATTTAATGGGGAGCCCAATCTGGAATCTGCCCGTAGGCAGGACGTTACCACTAGTCAGGGCTTCCCCCAATAAAGGGCTAATCTCAACGGTTGGCTAAGAAGGGGGAACAACTGATTGATGCATGTTGGGCGTCGTTATATCTGAATTGGGCCATGGGGAGAAGAGAAACCAAATTTGAATGATCTGCGGTGGTGTAACATCACAAGAAATGTTTAGGGCACTAGTTGACTCGTTCAGTCTTCCCATCTGATTTTGGGTGATAGGCAGTTGAATGGCAGGGGCGAATCTGAAGAGTCTTACACAACTCTTCCTAAAAGATGAAAGTAAACTGGGGTCCACGATCACTAATTTTTTCTTGAAGAACCCTGTGAAGAGTTAGAGCACATGAGTTACAAAGAGCCTAGCCATCTCAGCCGCGGTTACTGTGGTTATACAAGTAATAAAGTAGGTGAACTTTGTAAACTGGTCCCCCACTACCATGAGGCATCGTAGCCATCAGATACAGGCAATTCTACAATTAAATCACTGATAAGAAAGTCCAAGGCCCTTCAGTTTTCTTAAATGGTACTAAAAACCCTGCTAGATGTTGTTTATTTGGTTTTATTTGATTGCAAACTAGACACTTCTTAAAATACCTGCCCACTTGAGCGGGTAATCCCTTCAAATTTTAGGTGCGGTGAACTAGCTCCATAGTCTTCACCTTACAGGATGACCAACGATGATTCTACCATGATGCTCCTGGATGATTTCCAGGTGAAGTGGTCCAGCAGGAACCCATAGGTGCCCCTGAAATCACATTATCTCTTGCTTTACATGGTAACCTCTGTTGATGTCCTTCTGATTCAATGAGCTCTTAGCAGGGACTATAGCATATTCCGCCAATAAATGTGGGAAAGGACTACCTTTCTAAACATGCCTTATTCCTCCGCATTTTTCAGGGAAAAGAGCGCTGGCCCATTGGCCAAGGAAGGGGGAAGCAGAGACACAATTTTACCTGTTTAAATCATCAAATGGGTTTTATGCACCTCTACCACCTTAGGTTTGAGAGCTATTGCAGGGTTGCAGCTAAAAGCATCCGCCAAACCGTTCTCCTTGCCCTTAGTAAATCACAAGAAACATAAATTGGGCAAGAGTCTCTTGCCATAAGGTTTTCCGTGGGGTTAAGAAATGAGGTGCTCAGCAGTAAATTAAGGCACAGTGATCTGTACGTAAGCGGAAGGTTTGGAATGAGCCATGAAAGTGATGGCGCCAAAAGGTCAGCGCTTCAACTACTGCTAATAACTCTTTATCATATAGGGCGTAGTTTAACTCTGGTAGAGACATCTTCCTGTAAAAATATCACTCTGGATGCTCAATTCAATCTTCAACTACTTTTAAATAGGACCACCGCTATGGAGAAGTTTTAGGCATCAGAAGCAACAATGTACTCTTTAATGGGGTCAACCTGGCGAAGAACGGATGTGAACAGCAAAATACACTTTACCACTTGGAAGGCATCCTGCAAAGTTGATAACCACTGAGTACTTTTTCACCCGCCTTATACAAAGGCGCTGCAGCTTTAGAAAGGATCAGTGTGAATTTCTTAAAGAACATAAACGTCCCCAAAACGCTCCTCATTTTCTTAACTGAAGTTGGAGTGGGCCACTCAAAAATCGCCTTCTCCTTGTCTAGTGTTATCATGTGCCCTTGGTCAAACGTGACGTTGCCCAGGAAGGTGACCTGGGACTTAAAGAATTCACACTTATTTATTTTTAATTTATTGTCAGCTGCCCTTAAACGCTCCACCACCTGCCAAAGGTATATTGAATGGGACTCATTGTCAGGGGAAAATACCAAAAATTATCCATGTAAGCTACCATGCATACTCCCATAAGGTCCCTTAAAGCCGCATCAATACAGTGTTGAAATATAGCTATGGCATTTTTAAGCCCAAAGCGTATAACCCAAAAACTAAAATCCCCTATCTGTTATGGAATGCGGTCAGCCGCTCCTGTCCCTTTGTAATAAAGATCTGATTGAACCCGTTTAATTAAACTTTAGAAGACTCTCGCCTTCTTCACATAGCATGAAATCTGTGAGTCTAGTGGAATGGGATGCAAGTCTGATACTGTGTTGTTGTTGAGTTTCCCATAATCTACTCATGGGCGTAAGGTACCATCTTCTTTCTCCACAAAGAGAAATGGTGAACATACAATGGAGGTTCGCTGAAAAATTGTGCCTTTGGCTAACTTCTTTTTAACCCCACATCTAAGGACGCTTCCACCTGTACAGTCAATGGATAAATTTGGGAAGATATAAGCACCAGATCCACTGTGAGCTTGAACTTGCAATCAAACTCTGAATGAGATGGTAGTGCATTGGCTGAAGCTGCATCAAACAAAAATTTTAACTCCCTCAAACAGTATGGTAGGGGAACCTCCAAAGAGGGCTTCAGCAACTGGGCAAGACTGACTGTGTGAATATTGGACCAGCGGGGTAAATTACCCTGAACGTTAGCTTCAACAAATAGGATAACTAACTCATGACCACGCTTCAAAGTAAAAATTGTTACTTATTTTCAAATTTGTTTTATCGAAAACTTTTGCCACAACTCTACACCCAAAATGATAGGTACAAGAGGTTTTTAATAAGTTTTTAAGTTGTTGGATAAATAAAACTTACCAACTTGATAAAACACTAACCCCATAATTTTCAACGTGGAAATACCTTGGGATGCCCCTCCACTAACCATACCACCTGGAAAGTAGCTTAGCTCAAGGTAGTCTGCTATATCTTGGTCAATAAAATTCTCATAGGCTCCAGTATGCACCAAAATAGTTGTGCTGGTCTTCCCTAAATGGGATGAAAGGGTAGAAGTCAATATAAAATAACTGGAATGACCTTTATTAACAAAAATGCCAACAATTCACCACCAAACAC
>JAKSZP010013534.1:0-85460 GCA_022478985.1 Massospora cicadina | reverse complement strand
TCAGGATGTTGGGGGCATAGGTGTTGACCAGGGTGTACTGTTTTCCTTGCCAGGTGATTGTGATGGCCAGGACTCTCCCCCTAGATGATCAGTTGAAGATGTGATGGTGATGTCCTACTTAGTCTGATCACAAACCCGCAGAGGGTGGACCAAGTTGAGAAGTTTGGGAGGAGCATCTGGGTCCACTTGGGTTCCTCTCCCCTCAGGCAATGACTCTCCTGAATCACCAGGATGTCAGCTGGAGGGTTTTGCAGGTGCTGAATTTTCTTGGCCTGGATGTGGTGGCCTTCGTCCCAGCAATATTGAACGTCCCTATTGTGATCATATCACCCAATCCTCCCAATCCACCTTAATTGGATAGTTCCAGGTCATTTGACCCAGTTCTAATATTTTTCAAGTGATTTAAGCTTCGTGTAGCCAGTCAGGAATTCTGCACCACCAAGCTGAGTTTTGCTGAGGCAGCGCTCACTCTATCAGTAGTTGGACCATCCTGAAAATTTTTGTAACCTTGTTTTAAGAATTTTTCATTGAGACTATAGGTAAGTGACTGGAGTTGTGAAATATGGGCTGAACCAGCGCCAGCTCTTTCCCCGCTCCCATGGGCTGCATTTGCCCCTGTGTTGCCGCCTGCATCTGCTGGTTTGCTGTCCCTTCCATCGACTCCTCATGGGTCTCCCTCAGGATCTCAAAGCAGTTTGTGTTACCACCATTGTTGGTTAATTCCAAAATCTGTTTTTTTAGCTTCTTGGCCTTTGCTCTAACCTCTACTCATCCCTTCGCTTTATCCTCTGCTTTGCATTGTTTGGCAGTGACCAGCTTGAAGATCTACTACTCATCATGTCCCCCCAGTTGAATGAGGTTTTCACCAACTGGAGCTTTCCAAAATTTTCATTTGTTTCATCCATTTCCGCAGAGTCCTCCACTCCTGTTGCTTGCCTATGGCAGGGCATGCATGGCCTAATGACCAAGCGCCTGGAAGTTCTGGAAGATGGGTGGAGCCTTACTGGGGTAACTTTGAAGGGGCCAGATGCTTGTCCCTCCAGCAGGATGAACTGCGTAATGTGTGGGATCAGATTGGGATTGGCTTCTACTTTGGGCTTGGGACCAATAACCACAGTTGCCTTCCCACTGCAGAGTTCTGGCATGAGGTGGAAGCACTGCAGCTCAAACTGCTTCACTCTCTTATACTTTTCAAGGCCTTTTATCAGCTCTTCTTTGACAAAATCATGGGGTAGATCAGTTGGGAGATCTTCAAAGGAGATGAAGAGGTCATTCTCCTTGTTCCAGTGGGTATAGTGTACTTTGATTGGTGGGGCACACCTTTGATGGTTACTTTAATGATGACCTTTGCTGCAGTGTCTGCCTGCTCCACCGTGGCAAAGACAATATCTATGAATCCTCAATAAAATTCTTCTTAATAAAAAGAGCATTTTTGAAATATATTTTTTTTTTTGGTAATCACCAATAAGATCTCTAATTGCTTGACCCCTGAAAGTTTACTCTAACCCCATGCTTAATAAGGGAGAAGGGGAGTTAATGACATATGCTATTGTAAAGCACATGCTGGTGTAGCATTTTCAAGTACCCTTAGGTAGGGACTTGCATTTGTTGTTTAGTCTGGTTTGTGTGGCTTACTAGGAGCTCCTTGTGGGAGCATTTGATGCCCTTGGGGAATGACATGTTGGTGAATTACCACCCTTTGCGATGTTTGCCAAGGACTTCTGATTGAAGATGTGCATTGTTTCCTTCTGTACTGATTATTGAATATCAAATACAACTTGAATCTTCATTTGCTCTATAAAAGTGACACTTAGGAGAAAGAAAGCAATAACAATAATAATAATAATAATTTTATTTGAGGTGGGCCGACCTTGAGACAAATATGCCACACCAAAGAGAGAGGGGGAGAAAGTGAAATAAAGGGGCTGCGATCTAAACCCAAGTACCAGGGGAGAACGTCGTGGCCAGTGTTCCCATGGGACTTGGCGGTGCTGGAGGTTGTTCACTTGAGCTGCTTGGTAAGTTTATGTTGTGGAGGCAGGTTTGCATTTCCAGGTTGATGGTTAGGAAGGGTAGCGGAAGCCAGCCCTGCACCATCCTCTGAAATTGGCGTGGAGTTGCTTCACTGAACAGCCAAATATTGAACTATTTAATGATGTTTTTGTTAAAACGGTTGCAAATATTGACAATATTTGGGACCAAATTTGATTTGCCTTAAGAAAAATCGTGTGAATTGTCCATAGGGATAGTGCAAAAATAACTGCTTGGAGTAATTCTGGGATTGGTGAGTCAATATTAAGTGCCATGAAATTTGAAATTGGACAGAGTTTAGTGGGTATGCGGTTGGGTGCCATCAGTGTCCATGCTAGTTTCCATACAAGCTGGGCCGTTGGGCACTCTTTCAACCTATTTAGCAGGGTGTCTTTTGTGCCAAATACTCTAAAGTGCTCCTGGGTTGAATTAGACCACTCAGCTGATTGGTAGGCCCTGTGCATGAATCACAAAATATGCGCCCTAATTTTTGGTAAAGTAAATCATAGGTCGCAAATTTCCAAAAAAATGTTTTAAGTTTTATCATTGTATGGCTGATCATTATGGTCCAGGAGGTCGATATGGGCTAGGGTTCGCGCTCTTGGCAGGGGGTATTCTACCACTGAGACTCATGTGCCCCTGCATTCCTGAGCATAGGTATGGTTTGCAAATCCTCAGCTAATTTGCCCCCTTGTGATGCTGAGAGGGAACAGCCATGCATCTCGATGGATGGTCTTCAGTACTGCGTGGGAGAAGCTTGAGGCCTGATGTGGGCTGTGGGCATTCAGATTGGCTGCCAGGTATGATAGGAGAGTGTTTCGTGCTGTGGGATTGGCTAGTTTGAGGTCCCTGGCCAGGTTGATGCGTGCGGCATGTGATCAGTGGTTTGGTTTGGGGGTTGGGCTTGTCACTCTAACTAACCACTTACCAGATATTATATCTGATTAAGCAATATGGTTGGTGAGGCCTAGGCCTCCTTCCATTCATGGTCTGTGGAGCAGGCCTATTTGTATTGGGGCTCTTCTGCCTTCACACAACCATGACTGCAATAATGCTCTGATGCGGTTGTGGAAATCTGATGAAAAGGGGATGATCGCCGCTGGGAACCAGAGGATTGGAAGCAGGAGGGAATTTGCAACCGTGACTCACCCTATGAGTCCCACTTGCCTTCCCCTGAGGGAAGCAATGCAGGATGCGAGCTTCCAGATGAGCTCATCCTCAATCCTGGGTAGGTTCAGCCCGTTTGGGCTCATGGTGATGCACTGGTGTTGTACTGGGCCACCTGAAGGCGCCACCCCAAATGGGGCCCAGATTCTGCCCAGTTTTTTGTTTTTTTTGGATATTAGGGGTGGTGGGGTGGTCATTGTGTGCTGGCAAATTGTGTGCATTTCATCAAATAAATTTAATTTTAAATTGATTTGTCTTTATTTTTGGGTTTTTGCTTCAGTTCCCCTCAATTCTTTTTGATTTCCACATTAGACAGTGCAAATTACACGGATTTGGCTGGGGAAACAATTCTCCACCAGTTTCTTCATCCCTGGTGATGTGCAGAGGCCTGCAGTTAAGGTCTCAACCTTTGATTGGTTTGATTGATTTATTTAACTTATTTTAATTGGGCTCTAAAGCGTTGTAATTTTGTATGGAATAATGTGACTTGGTTTTGGCAGCTCAGCCACTTGATTCATCACCAATTACATCATACTTGGCCATGGTCTGAGACCTGCAATTAAGGTCTTGACTGTTGATTGGTGGAATTAAAATGTTTAATTTTTTTTAAATTCGCGTTCAAGACATCATAATTGTGCATAAGATTATCTAAATTAACTTTGTCAGTGCAGCTGACTGATTCAGCACCAATTATGTCATCTATGGCGGTGTGCTGAGACCTGCAATTAAGGTCTGGTCATTGATTGGTGTAGCAAAATTATTTAAATTAAATATATCAGATTCCAAGGCATCAGAATCGTGTGTTGAATTATCTAAACTAGGGTTTTCAGAGCAGTTGTCTGATTTGGCACCAATTTTGTCATTCTCAGCAAAGATCTGAGACCTTTACTCAAGGTCTCAATTGTTGATTGGTGTAAATAAATGATTTAAATAGATTGTATTGATTTCTGAGACTTTGGAATTGTGCGTTGAATTATTTAAATTGGTTACATCAGGTTTGGCCAGTTGATTCATTGCCAATTCCATCATTTCTGGGTGAAATCCAAAACCTGCAATTAATTGCAGTACTTACCTGCTTATCAAATCTGGTTTTTGCAATATACCTCAGATCAGCTGTTGCTTCAATGACAGCATTGCCACTATCAGCGGCTGGCTCCTTATTCGTTGCTTTTGAGATGCATATGACTTCTGAACTTTCTTGAATGCATTTTTGGCACTCAAATTCTGTTTTGTTATGCTTTTCTAATTGCCCATGATGTCAGTCTTCCTTGGATGGCCATGGCGCTGGGTATATAAGGCCCAGCTGTCACCCACCACAGGTACCATTTCCAGCTGAGTGGGGGTGACAGGAGGCAGGGTGGCACTAGCTGAGGCCAGTTGGCGAACCCTGGTTTAGGTTTTGCTGCCCCGGGTTGGTTGGGTGATTTTCGCACCACCAACAGGTAATATCTCCATTTTTGATTTGTTAGTCCTTGCATTACTAGCAGATTTGTACTGGTTGATGATAAACTCAAGTTTCTTTGAGACTTTTGAGATTGCAATCCCTATTACTGCATCGTTGGCATATGCCAGAGCTCTCAGTGGTAGCTGCCTGCACACGCTGATGCCTTCCAGCTCTGCCTCCACAGCCCGCAACACTGAGTCAAAGGCCAGGTTGTACAGCAGGGGGCTCAACGGATCCCCTTGCCTCACTACACATTTAGGTAAGATTTTGGCCGATTGGAATCTGGGGCCTAGGAATGACATGCCTGTCATAGTCATTTGCTTCATTGACCAGTCAATGAATTTTCACAGCAGGTGTGCTCTCTCCATACAACGGTGTAAGTACAACCAGTCTACCCTGTCATAAGCTTTTTTGTTGGTCTAGGAATACTAATGCTACGCTATAGTTAGAATGGGTGACGTTGGCGACTGTATGGATGTTGTCCCATATGCTACTGCTGGGGAAAATCTGTGTTAGTTTGTCAAGATCACATTCCTCCCTATGGTCCCTAGATGACGTGCCAGGATTTTCAAAAGCAGTTTAGAGTTGAAGTTTATCACCGAGATTTGACACCAGCTGTCAAGTGAATGTGTGTCTCCTTTTTTGTGAAAGAGAACCAGCAGGGCTTCGTCCCCCCAGGCATGAGCTTGGTCTCATCCAAGCATCTGTTAAGCATGGCGAGGAGGATGTGGCTGAGGAGGTCTGGGAATGTTGTAATCAATTTGTATGGGATCCCACAGGTCCTGGGATCTTCCATCGAGGAAGGCTCTTGATTGTTGCATTGAGTTCCTCTTTTGTTATTGGTGCTGTGAGTGCTGACGTGTCTAGGGTTGGGGGTGGCTCCACCCTCACAAGGAAGGACTCAATGTCCTGAGGTAAGGCGCCCTTGTTCGAGTATAACTTCATGTAGTATTCATGGGCTATGTCCGCGAGCATCTCTGGGGAGTGTGCTATGGTACCATCTTGTGCGGCCAGAGAAACACATCAGGTTTGGGATTTCCAGGAGGTGAACTGACGCATGAAGAATCTAGATGATTTTTCATCCTCAGCCACCACTTTCACTCCTGTCACAACGCGAGCTATTCCTGTGCTTGCTTGCTGAAACCTTGGATCTTGAGGGTTAGCTGAAGTCATTCCCTCATCCAATTGGTGCTGTGGCCTGCTTGGGGGGCATTCCTCTTGAGATGTGCATGTTAATTGGTCGCCCTTTGGAGCGCCAATGCCTCAGCCACGTGCCTCCTGGAGGATGTATGTTTCACACCAGTGACCATTTCAGCCTTCAGGCATCCCCAGGTCTGGATTGGGTCTTCACTGAGGGGTCCATTACATCCCTAGCCAGGGTTCATTCTGCTAATCAGTGGGCAAAGTCAGCATTAGTTACAGTTTGTGGGTGAATATGATCCTATTTTGGGCATGGCTGTGCTTGCAGCTCTGACCTCAAGGTAATCCTTACCAACTGATGGTCTGAGTGGGTGACACTAACTGTCTCAAAGTTTTCTACCATATGCTTGAGGGTCACCAGGATGCAGATTAGGTCGATGCATGTCATTGAGAGCAGCACGCCCTCTCTGATGTGTGGCCTTATCATGTGCTCAAGGGTTGGCGCATCCTTTGGGCATGCATCAATGACCCCTAATGTGGCCATGAGCGACATGAGTTCCTGGTGCCCGCGGGTAGATCAATGTCTGGGGGCCATCTATCTGTGGCTCTTGTGAGCCAACAGTTCATGTCCCCTAGGAGGAAACTATTTTACAGTAGTGGTAAATTGGCCACCTCTTCGAAGAACTTTGGCGCAGTCACTGAGGATGTTGGGGGCATAAGTATTGAATAGGGTGTACTGATTTCCCTACCAGGTGATTGTGATGGCCAGGACTCTCACCCCTAGGTGATCAGTTGAGGATGTGATGGTGATGCCCCTGCCTGGTTTGATCATGAACTTGCAGAGGGTGGACCAAGTTGAGAAGTTTGGGAGGAGCATCTGGGTCCACTTGGGCTCCTCCCCCTCGGGCAGTGACTCTCCTGGATCTCCAGGATGTCACCTGGAGGGTTTCACAGGTGCTGAATTTTCTTGGCCTGGGACGTGGCGGCCTTCAGCCCTGCGATATTGAACATCCCTATTGTGATCAGATTGCCTGATCTGCCCAATCCGCCTTAATCAGATAGTTCTGGGCCATTTGACCCAGTTCTATCATGATAAAGAAATTTGAGCTTCAAGTACCCATTCAGGAGCTCTGCGCCACTGATCTGAGCTGATCTGAGGCAGAGCTCGCTCTATCTGTTGCTGGGCCATCTTGAAAATTTTTGTAAGCCTTGTTCTGAGAGTTTTTCATTGAGACTACAGGTAGGTGACCGAAGTTGTGAACTTCAGCCTGAAACAGCACCAGTTCATTTCCCACTCACATGGGCTAAGTCTGTCCCTGTGTTGCCGCCTGCATCTGCTGGTTTGCTGTCCCCTCCATTGGCTCCTTGGGGGTCTCTCTCAGGATCTGAATCAGTTTGCATTTCCAACTTTATTGGTTTCCATATTATAATTTGCTTTTTTAGCTTCCTTGGCCCTCACTATGGCCTCTTCTCATTGCTTCGCTTTCTCCTCTGCTTTGCATTTTTTGGTGGTGACCAGTTCGACAATCTGATACTCGCCATGTTCTCCCCAGTTGAATGTGGTTGTTGCCACCTGAAGTTTACCAAAATTTTCATCATTTTCATCCATTTCCTCAGGGTCTTCCTCCTCCTGCTGCTTGCCTACAGCAGGGCATGCATGGGCCTGATGCCCAAGCGCCTGGCAGTGCTGGCAGATTGGAGGAGCCTTCTTTGGGTTGAATTTAAAGGGGTCAAATGCTTGCCCCTCCAGCAAGACGAACTGTGCAACACGTGGGATCAGATTGGGATCAGCTTCTACTTCCATCTTGGGGTCAAAAACTGTGATCGCCTTTCTGCTTCAGAGTTCTGGCATGAGGTGGAAGTGCTGCAGCTCAAACTGCTTCACTCTTCCATACTCCTAAAGCCTTTGATTAGCTCCACTTTGATGAAGTTGCGGGGGAGATTATTTGGGAGATCTTCAAAGGAGATGAAAAGGTCATTCTCCTTATTCCAGTGGGTATGGTGTACCTTGATGTGGTGGGGCACACCTTTAATGGTTAACTTGATGATGACCTTTGCCATGGCATCTGCCTGCTCTGCCATGGTAAACCCAAAATCCACGAATCCTCAACAAAATTCTTGCTTAATAAAACAGCATTTTTGATATAAGTTTTTCTTTTTTCTGTGATTGCCAACAAGATCTCCAGGTGCTTGACCCCAAAGTTCACTCTAACCCTATGCTTAAAGGGGAGGAGGGTAGTGAATGGCGGATATTATTATAAAGCATATGCTGATGCAGCATTTTCAAGTACCCTTCAGTAGGGACTTGCATTTGTTGTTTAGTCTGGTTCATGTGGCTAACCAGGAGCTCCTTGTGGGAGCATTTGATGCCCTTGGGGAACAACATGTTGGTGGAATTACCACCCTTTGCAATGTTCGCTCAGGACTTCTGATTGTAGTTAAGCATCTTTTCCTTCTGTACCAATTATTGAATGTTTAAGTTCAACTTGAATCTTCCTTCGTTCTATAAAAGTGACGCTTAGGAGAAAGAAAAGCAATAATGATAATAATAATAATAATAATTAAGAGATTAAAAGGTACATCATTTTAATCTAATAAATTAACAATAAATTATTTGGGGAGATTTCTAGCAAGGTGGAAAGAAAGTGAACCTCAATATATATCCTTATCATGGCCCAGTGCAAAATTATAGTAATTTAAACCTATTGGTTATAAGCTACATATAAAAAAGAGGTGTGAAGTCAAGTAAATTCGCTGTAATCTAATTTGACAGATTAACTTTGGCGTCAATATAACTTACCATAAACTAATTAAAAGATTGACATCCACATTAAGACTCAAGGAATTGAAGCCTTCATCTAAAAAAGATTAAGTAAATAAAAAATAATATATTATAAAGCCAAATGGTTGGTCATACCAAATTGAAAAACCCCCATTAAATTAGAATCCCAAAGCTTCAGAGAGGGAGCGACTAATGACATTTATCAAATAGTAACCTTTTTAGGGGGAGTGAGGAATGTACCGCTCAGAAATCCAGAGGTCCCAAAAGCTTAAACTTATATTCTGAAGGTTTACTAGTGGGTGTAAGATCCTCAAACACCAGCAATTTGAAAGCCATCTTTACCAACCTCCCTCTCCACCATTGAAGGCTGTTTTAGAATGTGGTAGGTGATGAGGTTTTGTTTGCTTAGATGATGACTATCCTCCCATCTTAAGGAATTACAGGTAACCACAGGCCGCTAAAATATAAATGAGCTTGGTATAGTTAATGATCAGGCTTCCCAACGTTATAATTAAACAACTGAAATGTGACTTCAGCCAAAATGATAATTGCTTCATTATAACAAAAGACATTGAAGCTTTAGACCTGGAATCCCCCAAGGCGTCAAGTTTTCTCATTGTTCATGGAATGGTAAGCAAGCTATGCCCTTTCCCCAACCAGTTGAAACAACCCTCAAACAACTTCTTAATTGATGCAAACTAACAGGCTAACATCAGGCAAGGTGAAGTGGTGTGGTGTTAAATACCATCTGACCTTTAGTCACCTGTGCACACTAGGTTAGTTTGTGGGTAGGGTGCACAAACCCTCCAACTGGCCTCTAGTCATCTGTGGCGGCCTTATAGAGCACTTAACTCTTAAAGAGATCTTTGGATACTATAATAAATTGCTGAGGGTTGCCAGGTTATTTTCAACCCTTTTTTATTAATTATTAACATTTACACTATAAGCCAAAAATGTATTATAAAAAATATAATAATAATTTTTTCAGGCTTATTTGGGATGGACAGCGCAAAAATAAGAATCTTAAACTGGGAGATGTTTTTTCTGCCCCAAATTCAAACAAAACTGGAAAGTTGTATATAACTACTTTATAGGTGTAGGAGCCTAATTAATCCCATTTTTATAGCCAAGTTGAGTGTCCAAATAATTTAAAATTGATATTAAATTTCAAAGTATACTATCTAAGTTTTGGCAATCAAAAACTTGAAAAGTAAATATCTAAAAAAACGCAATTCTCTAAGATTCTAATTTATATAGAATAAATGCCCAAAACTATTGTTTTTCACATTACTATATGGTGCAAGGGATATAATGGAATAAGTATTCATAGTATCCATTTGGTCACTAAAAATGCCTTTAATGTGATTCCAAACAAGTCTAAATTTAAACAGATAATTAATTGGAATTTTCTGCACTACAAAGGTGTTGGGTATTTTGAAAATACCTTTTATGAACACTACTCCAAGACAGCCATAACACTACAACATTAGGTCACATCTTTGAGACATGTGACAAATTAAACTATCTAACAGACCTACAAGTAGCCTGGGACAAAATAGTAAATCTATGATCTCTATTGCTAGTTAAAGTATGCATCAAACTAAGCCTCGCAAGCTTACTGAAAAAATATAATTTTTCATTTAAGTTCTAAAGGATAAAAATAATGCGTTAATAAACTAAACTAGTAACTCTATAAAATGCAAGCTTTAAGTTTTCTAATTGATCATAATATTCTCACAGAGATAGCTTGCTTTATCACTTTCGCCATTATTTCCACCTCACAGCATTCTGCATCCTTGCTTATTAAGCTATTTTATGCATTATGGACTTTTGTAGGAATCATATCGAAGAAGTATCAAATTTATCAGAGTCTGGGTATTGAATTCTCGACAATTGTGGATGAATGCTTTCTTAATCAATACCATACTCTTACTAATATCATACAAATATTTATAAGTTTTTGAGCAGTACATACGCTTTTTATCTATAAAAAAGTAGAGTGACTGAAATGTTTATTGTTTATAACGCAATTTTTATAACTTCCAGAGCCATAGTTTCATTTTATTTCTTAAGTATAACATGATAACAGTATAAAGCCAAGTTATGTATAACTTCAAGGACTGGAGCAAATTCTTGAAAAACTAAGTTCAAATAATGTACTTAGCACAACAGGAATGCCATATGATGCTGATGAAGGCAAAAATGCACATATAGAGATACGTTGGTCATAGTGAGTTTCAGACAAACTAATTCAAAAAAGCTAAAATTTACTAATATGCTTTCAAAATTTTAGTCTGGTACACTTTATAATGGCTAACAGCAATAACGGGCTCTTAGAGGTCATTGAGAACATCACCTATCATCTTGAGATCCTATAACCTAATATTTACGCTTTTACTGTTCATTAAACTAAAAGTATGATGGTATTTGGCTACATCTTAACAAGCACTTTTAGTAATATTTTTTTACAAAAGAGATCACAACAAGGAGAACAAAGTCAAAGAGATAGTATGTGACTAAAAACAAAGAGTACATACATTATATGTATAGCTGTGTAAAAAAGCAGTTATGATTTATATTTACACAAAAAGAGCCTAAAACGCATAAAAGAGAGTTAATAACACTTTGATAAACATAAAGGATCACCCATGGAGCGAGCCTTTGTAAAAATCTATAGTTGGGGCCCTTCTAACATATTTAGTAAATGGCAAATTTAGCCCATGTACTGATTCTTACTCAACAAGATCCCAGGCTTATCTATTATTAGAATTTCGTGACGTATTTACTCTTGACTCCAAAGAAGGATACTATCAGACACCTTTGATTGTTTCTTGTGTATCTCATAAACTCTCCATTTTTTAGACACAAGTGAAACTAATTATCTTAGCTCACTACCCATATAAATTCTTGAGTCACCCAGAAAACGTTAAGACTTACATTAATAGATGTCTTGTTAGTATTTAAGTTAAATTACAAAATCAAATTTGAAAAAACTACCTTACAATATATTGGTTATCATCTTACTCACTTAAAAGTATAAATCATGTTATATGAGAAAATCAAAAAGTTAAAAACTAAATGTTTGTCAAAGACTATCATTATAAGCAAGGTATATAAGTCCAGCTTTACACATCATGTTTGTCTAGAGTCAGTACTAACTCTTTAACTAAGTTCCTGAAAATTAATCGTCTATGCCTAAAATCAAGTATTACTAAAATTCAAGTTACCTCATATAGAAAATTTTACATCAATTTTCTGCTATGGAGCACCTTAACGCTAGGGCATGAAATAATTGACATATCTTTATACTTTTTCACTGCCTCTTGTTTTAATCAAAACTACAACCTATTGGCATACTTTTATTTTATTAACGCCAGAGTAAAGTCAAACTATCTCATTATGTGAAATATTAGTAAAGCCATTGTGCTAACTCTCAACTATATAAAACTGTATACTGACTTTTATATCCTTCAACTGGTGTCACTTTATACTTTTAATTTTTCGTCCAGAGCTCTATGGTTTGTCATGCACAAAGAAGGGAATGCTCAGCCCTCTTTATTTATAGAATTTTCTAATGGTTTATCTTGCTTAAGGAAAATTAATATATTATAAGAATGTATGTATGTTGCACTGATGATGTGATATTATAAAGTAATTGAAGAGGGTCAACCTTGGGACAAATATACCACACCAAGATTTTTTATAGCCAGTAAAGGTTTTGAACATGTGCTGAGCATAACCTACACTAGAGTGGAATCAGGAATTACCCTGCCAGGCTTTACCCTTTATGAGGTAATATTATGTTCAGTAATAAATATAATAGTCAAATAGGAAAAGTATAAATGACATAAAAGTTTTTAAGATGCTAGATCTTTTTTATTTTAAGTTTTTCATATATTTTTTAGAATAACTTTTGAGTAGTTATCATTTTTAGATTTACATAAAAATTGCCTTGTTATTAACACTCTTTCACTTATACTGACTTAAATGATTAAAAATATCCACAAAGTAGTAAGTAAAGTAAGACTTAGCTGTTGGCTTAGTTCTGACCAAAACTAAAAGACACCCAGAATTCCAGGAGCATGCCCATTTGAATAACTCTATTACTAAATATATAGAAGAGATTTTAGAAAAAAGACAAAACATATCAAAGGCCCTACAAAAATGTTAAGAGAAGTAGGGAGGGCAACCACAGATCTAGCTTAGGCGGTCTTAGAAAATAAGTGAGTGTTGTAACTGGTAAGATTCATGCTATCTTGGAATTAGTTCAAATGATAGTGTTAACCTTTGGTGGTATTGATTAATCTACTAGGCTGGTTGCACAGATTTAGCACCACTGAGCAATGGATGGACAATATGAAGATCGTCAATCCTTGGTAATAGACAATGAAGTAATAATAAGGAGCTATTGCCCCAATGGATACTAGTTTGTTTAATTAAATATCAGACTACGTCCATTAACCCTTTTCCTTCTCTCTTCTCTTCCAAAAGATCTCCCCCTTTCATTCTCTTAATAAGTTCTTAATCTTCAAACTTCTTGATCAATTTTCACCATCAGCTTAGTAACTCTCTATTCAATACAATTTTAAAGATTTTGTCCCGTCATTGAGGCTTCAGCGGAATTCCATCTATTTTCTGAACTATTATCACTTTAATTGATTCACTTCCAGTCAACATAATCTACCACCAAATCCTAAGACTCCCCTTGACTAATAAGATATGATCACCAAATATATAGCTTATTGTCCAGTCATATCAAATTCTTGACAGCTGGATAATGTATAACCCGATCAATGGAGTTCAATTGCCATAGAATCTACTAGAATTTCAACAAATAATGAACTATATATGCTAAAAAAAATAAAGTTTCAAATCCTTCTAAATCCAACAGAATATCTGATAGTGATCTTGCCATTCAAAGTTCCTCTAAATCTGTTATATTTACTGGGAAAGTTGTGTCCAACAGAATCCCCACATTCTGCTGCATCATTCCAGAATTTTCTGTACCCTAATAAACCTTAGATTTCTTCCAAAGCTACAAATATCCTTGAGGTTTAACCAATACAGACATACTCAGTTGTAATATCAGCTCTTGCCTAGTTTCTACTAGAGATTTCCTAGCTCAGTCTATAAATTTTGCCTTTTCAAATTACCAGAGAACTACCTTGATGACATTTATTACGTCAGAAGATTAACCTTGAGACCAAAAGTCTACTAAAGATTCTGCTGGATCTATAATGCCTAATAAATGTGTAGCCTTCAAAATTTAGTAAAAAGCTCAATACTGATGATTTTCGCCAGGTTCCTTATGAGGCTATCTGATGAAGACATATCTTTACATGACTGAGCCAAGCAACCATAGCCCTACCAAGATGGAGGAGAACATGGGCTTGACTAGTGGACCATCTTTTTAGTGTAAATCATGAAGCCTGAATTAAAGCCCTTTAACAACAATTTCTAAAGGTGGCTCAAAAAGCCTGGATGAGTGTTTAAGTAAAGTTTCTTGAAGGGGATCCAACCCTGATTTCATTATATAGTAAATGCGTTTCCCTGTCATCCAAAGTAGCAAGCCAGTCCACTAAGATTGAAAATCTCCTCTGACTCCTAGAAATCAAATTTTCCCTCACCTATGTTAACACCTGCTACACCACTCTCCATTTTTACATAAATGATATCCGCAATCAAAATGATATGGCTACCCCTAAACTGGAATAGGAACCACTGAGGCACTGAGGCTGACCAGCCTCCTTTACCAGATATTCATGCTCTCTCTTCCCAATTGGATTTTAAACCCACCTCAAAAGAAAAGAATGTTCCTGAGACTGAGCTCATCTAGTCCTATCTTTGTGTGTATGTTGATGCAATGGAACATACTATGGATATTTAAAAGTGCCAGCACATGGAAACCTGTCTTAATAGTATTGCATGAGAGATTATGATGCCATATTTCAAATAGAGTGCTACTTAAGCAGAGCTAAAGGATTCCCTTATCAAATTATTTTTAAGTAATATCTATCTTTCTAAACGTAAACAGGAATTAATGTGGATCTGCCCTAAACGTGGAGAAACAAATATTGTGTTTGCTGAGAGATTTTTTCATGAATCTCAGGACCTCACATCCTACAATCGAGTCAATTTGCATAATGCCATCGCCGCCATCCTCTCCATGTTACAGCACATTATGACTCTCATACTACACTTCCAGAATGCAAAAAAATTGTTTAAATAAATTCTTGATACTAAGAATTATATCATAGAGCTTACTGAGCTTGAGGTGTGCCAAACACCTAACAAAGGGAACTGCCCCCACGTTCATGCAGTAGAAAAATTCCAAAGATTTCAACCTTGATTGATTCTTGCTCTTATTGTGGATCCTTTGGTCATCAGGAGGATTCCTATTGTAAGAAAAAGTCAATAAGGTAGAAAAAGCAGAGCCAGCTTAGAAATCAAGGCACCCTCTGCTGACGAATCTGCTCCTCATCCCGCATCTACCATTGCTTCCCGCTCTGAATGTTGCGTCCCATCCAAATCTGACAAAGTGGATGTCCTGAACTCATTAATTTCAAATATATGCCTAAATTCTTCCTATTCTGCTCCTTCCAGACCAAATCTGCCAGAAATCTCTATTTACTTAATCCACCATTTTGGCAAAAATGTTACCCATGTTGAAGTAGTGTCCATAAGGTGAAAATCCTAGCCATAGTAAATGCCAGATCACAAGTTAGTGTTATTTATCAACAGATGAAACAGATAAAACTACACTGAATCAAAACCACACCTTAAATTACAGGACTGCGGGGCCTCAGAAACCTGATCTCTGGGCGCTTACTCCCCCCACCACTCTGGTATGGATCACTGGTTGTGTCAGCCCCAGAAGTTATTCTAGAGAATAATGGTTATGACCTTCTCATAGGCACACTATTCCGTATTGAATCTAACACCAAAATCAATCATAAGGATTTATTTTTCTATTCTAAGATATTGCATTCCCCTAGTTGTCAAGGGATGCCCCCAAGAGAAAGGAAGAATAAAAACTGGGAGTTCATTTTTGTAACATATGAACTTTTATTGGGCAGCTAGAGTACCGAGTAGTTGGGCCAAAACTAAACTGTCTTTGTCCAGTGCTGAGGCTCAAGAATAGATGGCCATATACTCCAACAACCGGGTAGTTATACCCAAAAAATCTCAAATAATAATGAACAAGGGGATCCAAGTTACCATTTCTCCGGACCACTAGTTAGAAATCCGTGGAGACTCAAATACAGCCATTTGTGAGCCTCTTACTTTCCCCAGGGTGCTGGATTCTGCTTATAAGGGGTCTCTAACCATTTTGTTGGCTAATTTCAATAATTGTCCTATACAAATTTCTCAGAACCAACATATTGTATATGTTCTGACTCTACCCGCTGATTAAGTTGAATCCATTTGAGGGTGCATAAATATACACAATTTATGTATTGACGAGGACACTGCCATTGGTCATGTTAAAGTAAAGATAATTGACACCCTCACCTCTGAGCAGCAAAGGCAAGTGGATGCTTTGATTAAAGAGTACACTAACATCTTTGAAAGGCTCAAATGAGTTTGTGATGATGAAAGGTGTGCAGCATAGAGTGCTTATGGGCACTCTCCTCCAATCCATGCTCAACCCTACCGAAATCCATTGTTGAAGACGCCAGGGTGATTAAGGAACTAAAGCAACTCTGGACGCTGATATCACTCAAGTTCTCACAAAGTCATGGGCCTTGCCTTTGTTGCCTATATTGAAGATAGATGGGGGACATAAGATAACAATGGATTACTGTCAGTCGAATGCACTTACTAAAAAGGACAGTTACCACTAACAAAAATTGATGATTTCCTATAATACTTGGCTGGTTACCAATTCTTCTCTGCAAGGGATCTTAATAGTGGCTAATGGCAGATCGAGCTTGCACTGGATTAAGAGAGATGTTCTCTTATAGCAAGTGAAGGGTTAATTAAACTTACTAGAATGTCCCAAGGACTATGCAACGCCCCAGCGACTTTCCAAAGGATGATGGATGGCCTGTTAGGGGGACTTGAAGAAATCATGTGTGTTAGTTTACCTTGATGATGTAACCATGTTCTTTTTCACCTTTGACCAACACCTCGCTCACTTGAAGGAAGTGTTTAAACAACTCCAGTCTGTTTTTCTGAAACTAGATCAGCCAAATGCCACTTTTAAACTGACATGGAATTCCATGGGCATAAAGTTATCCAGGATGGGATCTTGAAGTTACCAGACAAAGAAAGCGATTGTAAAATGACTTGATCATCCAGATTATGTGATATTCAGGGTTTTCTCAGGATGGTCAGCTATTATTAAAAATCTGACCCCTCATGTGCTGAGCTTTCTGAACCGCTGACATATCTGCTCCATAAAGAGGTTTTATTTTAATGGAAAAACTCAAAAGTGGCTTTTGACGTCTTAAGGAAAGCTCTCATGACCGCTCCAATATTAATAAATCCTGAATTTAGCAAACAGTTTATTTTATTTACTGATGGTAGCGATGTGGCTGTTAGGGGCTATTCTGGAACAAATTTAATTTATATCAAGTTGACCATCTTATAACAATTTAGTAAAACACTAACTTAAGTGGTGATAAATTACTGCGTTATGAGCGTGAATGCCTAACGTTCTTGATTGCCAGAGAGCATTTTCGTCCTTTCCTGTATGAGAACCATTTTACAGTGGTTACAGACCATTATCACTATGGTGGCTACAACAGATGAAGGATCTGGATGGACAGCTGGCACGCTGTTCACTCAAGCTCTAAAGTTACTACTTTTCCATTGTTCATTGCACCAGGAAGATACATCGAAATTTTGACAGAATTTTATGTTTACCCATACTGAATCTCTATGCCTCAGTGGAAAATCAAATTTAATAAAAGTTTTACTAGGAAACCTGAGGAATGGAGTCAATAGACTCCTACAGCTCAGCAACAATTGAAGAAGATGACTAAATGGACTCAGATTGAAGATGAATTATTATATAAACAGGTTGGAACCTCTTACATCGATGAATCCCCCCTTGGGTTGGGACCATCTAGTACTAAAAAAAAACAGGTTGGAACCTCTTTATTGCTTTATGTCTGCCCATCATCTAGAATGGAGACTTCTATGAAGGCCACTCTACTGTAGGCCTAGACACCATAAAGAAAACTCATCAGTGGCTGTGAGAGCGATGCTACTGGGAAAGGATGATTGATTTGATCCACGACGTCATTACTTCCTATTTCTTTTGTGATAGCCAGAGAACTCCCATTCTAACGTATCATCACCAAGTCATGGGTCTTGTTGCTCAATTTTCTACCATCAAATAAAGCTGATGGTCCGCCACTACAGCAATGTATAGTCACTGGTAGTTCATACTATCAATTAGTTTCTTCACAAAATGAGTTGAGTCCATATCAGTTGCCTCGCCCACTTCTAAAGTGACATCTTCTTTTTTACTTAAACAGGTCTTCACCTGCCATGGTAGCCTGAAGATACTCTTGTCTGGTGTGTGTGTGTGTGTGTGTGTGTGTGTGTGTGTGTGTGTGTGTGTGTGTGTGTGTGTGTGTGTGTGTGTGTGTGTGTGGTGCAATGGAACCAATTTTGTATCTCAAGTAAATTTTTGACCTAAATTCGTTGATAGGCACTTAGCCCTCCTTAAATGCCTCATAATCCCGCTACCAATGGAACAGTGGAACGAGCAAACAAGCTATAATCGCCATCCTCCATAATATTGCTCGATCTGACCCATCTCAATGGAATAAATATCTTCTGGTGGATCTATTAGCTTACCATGTAAGCTACCATCAAGTTATCCAGATGTCACCTTTTTGAGCTCTATATGGGTGAAAACTGATCTTACCTTCAAGTGTTTAACCTATATTGGAAACCTCCACGTTGGAAACAGCTGAGCTAATAATGTGATGGCTGGTGAATGGATTGATTTTATTACAAGCTATAGCTGCCAAGTCTATAAGTACTATCATTAAATGAAAAGTAAATCTTAGCAACTCTTAGAAACTGGTTTTGACTGAGTACTAGCTAGGAGATTTGGTCTTTTTCTACCACCACTGGCCAGGGGTAAGTTAAAAAAGTTGATAAGCCATGGTCAGGACCTTATTGAGTGATTTATTTTTAATGACCAGAGTACAAAATCACTTTATCAAATAGGGATCCGTTGTAAATTGAGTCCATGCTAGATTTCTCTGAAGTTATTTCTCTCATTGGAAGGATCTTGAGGGAACATTGTCAGGACTGATGTGATTTGCACTAGGTCATATGAAGTTTGATTGCCAGATAATGTGTAACCCAATCCATGGAGTTCTTTCACCACAAAAGTTACTGAAATAGCAACAAATGATGAACTCCAAGATGAACAACTCAAATTTCGAATCCTTCTGAATCTTTGAGACAATTGATAAAGGTCATGACATTTGGGGATCCTCTGAATCTGCCAAATTGATCAGGAAATATTGTTTCCACTGCAAACTCCAATATTCTGTTGCATTGTTATGGTCATTTTTGTACCCTACATGAACTCAGATTTCTAACAAAGCGATACATATCCCCAAGGTTTACTCAATAGATATACCTAGTCATAATATCAACTCTTACCTAATTCATCCTAGCAATTCCTAGCTCAGCCTAGAGATTTTGCCTGTTAAAAGTAACATAAAGTTTCTTTATAATGTCTATTCCATCAGAAGATTGTCTGAGAGACCTAAATCCTACTAGGAGGTTCCACTGGAGCTACAGTGACTAATAATCACGTAGCTACAAAGGACACAGCCTTCAAAATTTGGGAAAAACTCAATATTGAGCCTGGGAGGTTACCAAGGTCTTGGATAGTAGTAATTTTATGCTTTATTATCACAAATTATGAGGATAGACCCCTCAGGAAGATATGAGGTATTAATTGTGTATATGGCTAGTTATATATAGTAGTTAGGTTATCTTAACCGCTAATATGAGGAGTACTCATGTCCTGGAAAATAAAAGAAGGTCTTCAATTGAGAGTCATATATAAATATAAATATAGCTATCTTTGTGAATGGTCTTGAACAAGTTTGAACTGAGAGATACTGCGCCAGAAAGGAAGCACAAGATGATCAAAAGTCTCATAATTTTAGTATGAGTAAAGTAAAAGTTTCTTGCGCAAAATAGAAATGCAACCAGCGCTATCTCATTAAGCAGAGAAGCTTAATATTGTAAGGCGCTTTTGGAAGCCCAAGTTCACTTTATTGATAAAATTAATTTTCCTGAGGAACTAATTAGGCATCTGGCAACCAATATTAAGATGTCTCTTTTGCTTTATATTCAAATAGAGCTAAATTATTTCAGCAGAAGAACGTTGACCATGATGCGCGCCATGATGCTCACCATACTTTACAAAAATAAAAAAGTTCAAAAGATTAGCTAGGGAAAATTTTATTAAAACAACTAAGGATAAAGAGAACAAAATAGGACAGTACCCTCACAAGTAAGGGAACTGGCCTATAAGTAGGGAATGGGGTTTTGCGGTTGGCAGTGAAGTTATTAGATACTGCAGCTCTTGGATTGGCATCTTCTCTCGTTTATTAATATTCTTAAGTTTCTCGCTTAGGAGGAGAGAGTCAGTTCACAATTTTGTCATAAAAAAGGGTTGGTAGAGGCGATGTTGCATGCCATGATTGGTTGCTCCCCTTCTTAACTTTCTTAACTTTTTTATAGTTTCCAAGTTTAGGCGCGCTCCATCCTCCAAGATCTGGCGCTCAATTGAAAGAATATTTCCAATAAGATGGAAAGGGGTAATGAGGATTATAAAAACAGGGCGTATTTGTGGTTGGATTTTCAACATTCCTTGGCAAAATTGATTGAACGTTTCTTTAACATTATGATAAAATGCATCAGAAATTTTTAAGAAATTGTTTTGTGGGAAAATGGGTGGCAGTATTGGGGAACTTACCTGGAGTACTTTTACTAATTAGTATAGTTAAGGGATCAATCTACACAAGAGCTTAGTCCTTTTAACATATCAAATACTAGAAGTGTGGGTTCTTATAGCGAGTGCAAATATAGGAGATTTAGGACAAAAATGGGCCTTTACACCTGAAAAGTAAAAAGGCACCACTTAGCCTAATGTTATTTATGGTAAGCCTAACATTACCATTTTCTTTTTGATATTCTGATAATTTTGGACTAATGAAACTACATCCACACATGGTAAGTCCATCATTGATGGGGTAGTGCGGGGGCACAGTGGCGTGCTGTTGAGGCAGAAAACAATTGATAAAGTTACCCTATCTTGGAGATAGGTGGGAAACTGGGGGTATCTGTGCATGCTGTGGACATCAGGTGCTGGTAAGAGATGTCATGTGAAGATCAGCAATTGGAAGACCTATTATCAGGCAAAAGACACAAAGCAAGAGTAATCTTTTATGGGGAAAACAAGATGCAGCTTGTGCGGCATGAATAAACTCATCCGGTGGATATTCTAGAATCATTAGATTCAAACCCTTGAAACTGGAAGTAACTGTGGTCAATGAACTGGAACCAAGCAATGAATCACCCCAATACTGGAATCAGCCCACGTAGAGCAGTGGCTCATATACAGTGGCTATAGGAACTGTATGAAAAGATATGCCAACTAACTGACAAACCTGAACACTTGGTATAGGGTTTCAGGTGACAGAAAGGGGTGATGCAGGTAGGTCAACACTGCATTGCAGCAGAATTGTACATTTGACTTCCTATTATGTAAGGCTCAGGGGGAGCCCAAATTTGCTTTAGTGAGGACTGAAAAGCTTCCAAAGAACTGCCTAAGGCACCAAGTAAATAAAGATTAAAATGGCCCTTAACCTTCTATCCAATTAGGGCTCAACCGTTTCATTGAGAGCATGCTGGCTGCAATGCGCACCATGATGATCAACATGATTATGGAAAATGAAAAACTAAAAGGGTTGGCAAGAAAATTGTTTTTATAAAACAACTAAGGAGAAGAATAACAAAATAGGCTATTTCCCTCACAAGTAAGGCAATTGCCTTTTACTAGGGAATGATTTTGTGGTTTGAAGTGCAGTTATTGGATACTGCAGCTCTTGGATTTGCATATTATCACATTTCTAGTTATTCATAAGTTTTACACTTGAGTGGATAGGGTCACCTTGAAAATTATTAAAAGGCACTGAAGTTGATAGAGGTTATGTGGCACACCATGATTGGCTGCTCCCCAATCTACTCTTTTAGGCTTTTTTGAAAATTTCCCAAATTTGAGGCGCACTGCATTCTTGGAGGCCCAGAATTCAATTGAAGATAAATTTTTATAAAAGTTGAAAAGGGATCTTGGGGAAGAATAAAAAAGAGGTGAATTTTTATTTGTACGAGGATGGCCAACCAGGGGACAGACACATCCGATATGTAGGAGAAAAGAAGAGGCAGAGAAAACAGAAGCGGGAAAAGAGAGCAAAGCAATTAAAGATAACTCAGAATATGACATGGCACACTTTGGTGTGGCTGGGGGCCACAGGTGGTGGGTGACTAGACCTTGGGTGGTATGGCGACCCTGGCTAGTAGGGTGTACCGCCAATGGAGACTGTGAGGTTTTCAGTGTCATATCGGAGGAACCAGATTGGAATCCATGTTCCCATCCGTTTCTTCCATTTGTGTTGGAGTGAGCCGAACAGCCAGGCTTGGAAGTGGTCAGCCAATTGGTTGTGGAGCCTGACGATGGTTTGGTTAAGGTCGTGGAAGACCCCATTGAATGCGTCGAGGGTAATTGTGTGAATAGACCATATTGCAATGCACACATTTAGGGCCCTCAGTGTCTGGGGGATAGGTGAGGTCATGTTGAGTGCCATGATATCACGGGACAGTCGGAATTTGGTTGTGGGTGGTTGTTGAAACAAGTGCATCACGTTGGCCCAGATATGCGCAGATGGTGGGCATTCTTCTAGGCGGTGTGCTAGTGTGTTGGGCCCGCCACAGATGGCGCATGTCTTGAACATTGAGAACATACGGTCAGCTGTTCTGTATGTGCGGCACATGTATCGCCACATTGTGGAGCACACTTGTGGGGATAGGAGGGGACAGGTGACGATGTTTCACACCTGTTTTTGTGTTTGTAGATCATATGGGATGTCTTGGTGGTCCAGGTAGTCGATCCTGGACAGAGGGAAGGATGGTAATGGGTTGGGCGCATTAGATACTGTTTGTCCTCTGTGGAGTTGCACATATCCAGTTTGAGGGTGGTTGTCTTCAGATTGCTGTGCATATGCGAAACTCCAATTTCCTTGTCTTAGGTTGTATAGGATACGTTTAAAATATCGATTGGTGTTATGTGGTCCAGTGGCATTTGGGTGTGTTATAAGGTACTTCATCAGGGTCTTCAGGTTGGAAGGGGACCTCAGATGTAGTGCCCTTGCAAAATTTGTTTGGGCTGCCTTAGCCCAGTGGAAGGATGGTGGGTTGGATGACGTCGTGGAGGCTATCCATGAGCCTAATATTTGCGTTGCTCTTTCCATGAAGTTGAGCAGCCCCATCCCTCCTTTCGTCCGTGGGCCATACATGGTCTCCAGCCTGATAGGTGCACGGTATCCCGACCATAACCAGTTCTGCAGGAGCTTGTAGACTGCGTCAGTGAAGTTGGCGGAGAAAGGGATCGCATGGGCAGCAAACCATAGCTTTGATAGGATCAGGGAGTTGGCTAATACAACTCTTCCAGTTAGGCTGGCTTTATTTCTTCGCATACATGTCATTATTTTTGTGATGTTGTCCAATATGTTGGTTTCTATGGTGTCAAGAGCATATCCACCAGCTTCTAGCCATATGCCCAGATGACGGACTGGGTCATTGGCGGAATGGGGTGCAAAGGGTAAGCACAGTGGTTTTATTGCTTGGGTCTTTGTTGTGTGGTTAGGTGTGTGGTTGGTTGGTTTCTGTGGTGGTGTGGGGGTGGGGCCCAGTTTGAGCTGAATTTGCCCATTACAATTACCTCTGTTTTCTGTTTGTTCAGCATGGCATTACTCACTGATTCATATTGGTGAATGATGCGCTCAATCATCCTGGCATCCCTATTGCCTGAGACTCCAACGACGCAGTCATCAGCAAAAGCGAGCATTTTGGTTGGTGGTTGTCCCTCCAACCTGATTTCGGTGAGCTTTGAGTTTGCAATGTGGAGAAGGGGGTCAAGGGTGAAGTTGTATAATAGGGGGCTAAGTGGGTCACCTTGTTTGAGGCCTCTTTGGGGGTGATGGTGTCGGTTAGGAAGTCTGGGCCTCTGATTGCAAACTTGGCTAAGCGCATTAGGAGGAGTGCCCAGTTTATAAAGCGGGGTGTTAGGTTGAAGGCCTTCAGACATTGTTCTAGGTAACCCCAGTGCACTCAGTCATATGCTTTCTTTTGGTCCAGGAAAGCAATGGCGCCTGTGGGGTTAACTTGGCATATATTGGCAATTGTATGGATGTTATTCCAAATTGAGCGGTTTGGGATGAATCCAAATTGATGGTGTGAGAGGGTTGTCTGGGCAATGTAACCCAAACGTTTGGCTAAAATTTTTGTTAGTATTTTTGTATCAGTATTGGTGAGAGCAATTGGGCGCCAGTTGTTCAGATCTGCTTGGTCTCCTTTTTTGAAACGTGTGACCACGTATGCATCTTGGCCGCCAGGTAGAAGGGATGTGTCTTCTAGGCACTTGTTCATAGTTGCTAGTAGCATTGGTGCAATATGTTTGAAGTGAATTTTTTTGAAAAATTCATATGGGAGGCCATCAGGCCCAGGGCACTTGTTGCGTGGGGTTGATCTTATTACCTCCCATAGTTCTTCTTTTGTTATGGGTGCTGCCAGGTCTGGTTGGCCAGTTATGGTATTGATATCTGCAGATGATAAAATTTTTTCAATATTTGTTGGGTGATGCGAAATCCGCCATGTACAGGTCAGTGTAAAATCGGTGTAATTCAGCTGATATTTCTGATGGTGTGGATGCCATTGTGTCATCCATTCGGCGGACCTGTGTGCAGGTCGCCGACTTTGAAATTGGATTAAATTGGCGGAAAAATTGGGCTGTGTGAGTTTTTCTGGATAAAATGTATTTTGATTTATAGCATATTTCGGTGTGATGCTTGTGTTTTCTAAATAGGGAGTTTACCTGTGTTGATAGTTGAAACCACAGGCGGCCCCATTGGGGGGTGTATCTTTCACTAGGTGTATTATTTTCTAGGTGTTGAAGCTGTCTGATAGCCTTGTTGATTGTCGCGGACATTGCAGCTGTTTTTCTGGAATTTAGGTGGCAAGCTTTCTTAGTTGCATGAGCCTTGAAAGTTTCCCATTCGGCGATACAATTTCCATCAGGTGATTGTATTTCTTGCCGTGTTGTTAGCACCATCTCAATCCAGAGTTTAAGTTCTGGAAGGTGGATGGTGCTCAGGTGAACTCTATGCCAGGTGGGCAGTTTTTTGTATTTTTCTAAGGATGATAGCATTATCAAGACCATCCGATGGTCAGAGAAAGGGATAATTGTTGTTGTAAAGTTCAATACTCGGTGCTGGAAGTCTATAGGGCAAGCATCAGGTCAATCTGGGTCATTGAGACCAGCTGGTTATTGTTGTGGTGGGGTCTTGTCATGTTGGCCAGGGTGGGGGCTTGTTTGGGGATGGTGTCGCATATGTCCAGTGTTGCTTTTAGTATGTGTAGTTCCGTGTGGCCATGGGGTATAGCCCTAGACTTGGGCCAGCAGTTGGTATTAGTGTTTAGCCAGCAGTTAAAATCCCCCGCAAAAAATGTTGCCTCAGGGAATGGGATTGATAGGATATCAGACAGGAATTTTTGGCGGTCATTCAGATTATTTGGGGCATATACATACACCACGGCGAAATTTTCTCCACTCCATTTGAGGTCCGCTAGGAGTAGCTGTCCCTCCAGGTGAGATGCTTTGTTTTGGATTTTTACTGGAGGGTTACAGTTTGTTCAAATTACCATCCCACAATGGTATGTCCAAAAGGATCTGGCTGGAAGGAGCATGGTTGACCATGACTCCTCCTCCCCTGGTGGACAGTGGGGTTCTTGGATGGCCAAGATATCCACGGGGATATTGCGCAGGAAAGCCATTTTTTTGGCCCAGGACGTGGGGGCCTTGGCTCCTATAATGTTGAGCGTCCCTATGTTGATTGTGGTAGTCCCCACATCAGGAACGCTGGGGTGACCCACTGAGGTCACCCAGTTCCTTCTCGCGAGTCATACTGTGAGTGTGAGGTTGATTGGCCATATTTTTATCATTGTGTTGATTGGCAATCTTGGAGCTGGCATTATTCGGTTTTTTCTAGCTTGGATTACTCCGTATGTTTTGGGTTTGGCGTGTGTTGGCTTTTGCCCCATCGTAAAATTTTTTTTGCCACTTACCTGTGAGTTTGATGGGTGGGAGGTGTGGGTCAGGGTGGTTAGTTCCTGTGCATAGGTGTTCTCACATTGTGATTGGCTGAAGTTGTCTTCCATGTCATCATTGAACATATATGATTCGTTGGGAGGATTTTCAGTGGTGCAATGTGGATCTACACCCACTTGGTTGCGTGTGTTTGATTAGTTGTATCCAACAGTTTCTTCATTTTGGTTGTTTTGGGTTTTATGTGTTTGGTCTGATTGGTTGTTCCACTGTGCTGCCATGGCATCCGCTTGAATCTGTTCTGGGGAAATCATGGTGCAAGCTTGGGTCTTGGCAGAACTTGCAGCCTGCTTGTGGGCAGTCTGTGCGCGACGTCGGTCCTTGCACAAGATGGGCTCAACCAAGGCAATATCAGCTCTTTCACCACAATAGAAGGCGAAAGTAGAGTCTTTAATTTTCCCAAAAGTTGGGCTTGTTTCATCCATATTGTCTTTGCAGAATTCCGGTGCTTCAATCCTGCATTTGATGGGGCAGGCATGGTCCTTGTGGCCTATTGCTGAGCAGAATTTGCAAATGGGTGGGGTGTGCTCTGGTGTGATATGGAAGGGGCAGGATACGCTGCCATTAGGAAGGTTGATGGTCACTGTGCGGGGAATTAGGGTGATGTCCTCAGCCACATCTTGGTCAGGTTCAATAATAGCAATTGCCTTTCCTGTGCACAGGTGGGGCAGGAGGGGAAATTTTTCGAATTCAAATTGTTTGATTACTCCATAGCCTTCAAGGCCCCCACAGAGTTTGTCCGCGAGGACATCACAGTGCATGGTGCTCGGAAGTCAGTCAAATACAATGAAGAGGTCATTTGTCTCATTCCATCATGTGCGCACCGTGTGGATAATTCTGTCTTCATTGTTGGTTTTTATAAAAAATTTAATTTTTGCTGCTTCTGCTGCTTCTTCCGCAGACATGAACCCGACGTCCACCCATCCTCTGTGTAAATTTTTGTAATTTACTGAGATGGTGTTCAGGAAAGTTTCAGAGAAGGCCTCCCCCATTTTTTCCCATAACTTGAGGGAAGTATCGCTGACCATGATTCTGAGGCCATGTTCAAGGGAGGATAAGGGTTTAGAGTGTTCATTTTTGGTATATGCGCCCATTTTTTGCAGGAATTGCAAAACTCCAGGTGTGGCGTTGTGCTCACCCTTTTTGGTGGGTGGGTGTGACAATGTTCCACCAGGGCGTTTTCCCCCAGCAGGTTGGAAGGGCTTCAGGCCTTTTGCACTGGCCACTTTTGCCCAACTGGTGTTGTTGCAGACAAATTTGCTCATATTCCAGGTTGATTGTCAATCTCAGAGAAATTGCGTAGAATTGTGTTATTATTAAAAGTGATAATAACGGTAAAGAAAAGCAAAAAGAGGTGAATTGGGTTTAGGATTTCACATATTTTTAAAGATTAATTGATCATTTCTTGAATGGTGTAAATAAAAATGTCAGAAATTTTGAAAAGTTAAGAGTTTTGGAAAAATGGTTGGCAGTAAAGGGGACTTACCTGGAGTATTTTTGCCAATTAGTATAATTGAGTGATTTCTCTACACAAGATTAATCCTTTTAAAATATCAAATATCAAGCAATATGAGGATTAATTTGGGCACAATTATAGGAGTTTCTAAAATAAATTGGCTTTTTCCACCTTAAAATTGGTAGTAAGCACTATTCATATTCATGCCAGTTGGGAAATCATACAATCATAATTCTATAAAAATCACTAGTTTAATTCAAATCTATTTTAAACACCACAGCTCATTGCATAAGGCTGATAATAGACTTGAAATAGAGCTTAATTTTATGAAACGTCATGAAAAAGTATAAGTTAGATCAGGTAAGCCAAAAAATGTAGATAAAAAGAGGAGCATCAAACTTCAACCAATCAATCTGATTAGCCACAGCTCTAGGTTTAGAGAAATTTGGTCATATTAGGAGTAGAACTGGCTGCAAAGAAGAATAATTCTCAGTGCCTATTTTTATGGGCAAATCAATCTCATAGCCACTACTGGGGGTTTGGGTGACCAAGGGGATAAAATATATGCCATTGAGGAGAGTGGTTCTTAAAGGGTGATGCCTTAGGGGATGGCAGGTCATAATGCAGGTGTTCTTATACTTAGGTAATGATCCAAAAGTCAAAGGATTTCAGCACATAATGGATTATTTCTTAAAATAAGTTTTACTTGAGAGCGGGGTTAGAAAAGGGGCGTGGTGACTTTAGCTCTTTTTTGGGAGGTATAAACGCAACGTTTTCCCACAGTGTGGACAATATCCCCTTCTTTGTATAGCATGTCTGAGTAGGGCTTGAGAATCTCTTCCTTTTTTTAAAACCCATTTAATCCAGTAAAAATGAGTCTTTTTGAATCTTACATTGATCTTTTCTATTTCGGTTAATATCAACTATCATTGTAGATGATAGGTCAAAGCATAATTCTTACATGAAGTGTGGATTAATTGGAGGTATGTTCTGGGGCTTCTGAGATGGATGAGACCTAATTGGGTGTGTTGAGTGGAATTACACAAAAGTCCCTTACAATTCTTAAAGTTAATTTGCTCTTGTTCAGAATTTTTTATACTCAGGGTATCTCTTCCAGGATATAACATACTGGATTCCAATATGTGATTTTTTAAATGTCAAGACTTATTTACCTTTAACTTTTATGTCATAATCCACTTGAATAGGTTTAGGGGTTATGGTATGGGCTCTCTTATAGGGTTAAAGGAGCAAGAAGTAGTAAACGGGGTACCTTTCCAGTGAGCTTGAAGTTTGAGGTGCATGCTCCAGAGGAAAGCACCTCCACAACTGTGTAGGAACTGAACAGCTTTCATGATGGCTTCCTTGAAGGTCTCTTCAATTGTAGGTTGCGGCATCAAGCATAACCAGATAACCAACTGAGATATTATGAGTATACCGTTGCTTTTTTTCAACAAATTTTTATAGTATTTTATTTAAAGTGAGGTGCTCATGAAAATTATCTTTGTTTTTAAGATGTGTATGTTTTTTAGTACTAGATGGTTTTAAGATGTGTATGTTTATGTTGGTGGTGGCAAGGACTAAGACTTGATGTAGTGGCTTATAGTAAAAGCTGGTCTCATATTTTCAGGTAAAAGAATTGTTGGTCCTTTGAAAGCTACAAAATTATCAGTCTTGTAACATCAGAAATCTTATTTTTGAGAGTATTTAATCACTAGTTCAAGTATCTAGAGCTTTGGCTCTTATTGGTGGATTGATTTGTTGCTAAAGCGAAATCACTTTTGCAGGATGGTCAAATCTTATGTTTTAATAAGACTTAACCTAAATGAAGGTTCAGAGGCTAAAGAGAACTTTCAACTAGAATTAATTTAAAGAAAGTAAAATGTTGCTTATTTATAAATAATGGTAGTATTTGATATACCAGGGAAAAATCAATGATAGGATGGAAGAGGGATAAATACTAATTGAGAGTTTAAACAGAATATATAGTGAATCTTAGTCTATTATAGGATAGCCAGTAGACAAGGTACATAAATAGTGTTAAATAGCGCATGGCCAGACTAGCCTTGAACAAGGTTTATCCATTGTAATTGTTGTAACATTAATAACTGAAGTAGAGTTGAACAAATTTGGGTTAGTCAGTGGAGCACTGAGGAGGATTTTTATCACAAATTCTTTCCAGTTGTAATTAGGTCTTATTAGCGTAAATTGTTGTTTTTTTAGTTTGGTATCAATATATTATTTTGACATTAATCCTATATAGTATCTACTAATAGTTATCTACATGTTAATTATTTCTCAAAAATTGATGTAGATAGACAAATTGAAAACTTGGAGTTTAGGATTTACAGAATTAGTAAAAATCCTGACATCTGTTCTTTTTAAGGTTGCTCAGAAGGGAGAGAATAATATGGAAGAGTTCATGCTTTTGTAGAAAAGTTAATATAGGGGAAGGTTATCTCAAGAGTCCAACAGTACATTGACATATACAAAGATAGTATTTTAGGGTTCAATTACCTCATGGTTCGTCCATCTGATTTAGGATGAGATGCTGTGAAATGGCTGGGCTTTAATTTAAAAAAGGAGAGTAAAGTTTTGCAAAACTGTGTGGCAAATTGTAAGCATAGTCACTATTTATCTCTTGTAGGATACCAATTAGCGCAAGTATGTGCTTAATGAATAGTTTGTTGTTTTCTTGGTAGTAATAGAAGTGGTGCATGGTAATTACTTTTAATACTTAGTAGTTCAATACATCATTGTAAGTATGGCACCTAAGCCTTATAAAGCATGGAGTTCCATGATAAAATCCACTGATACTAAGGTCCATGAGTCAATGCTGCTGCAACAAACAAGGGAGGCGTTTATTACCACACTTAACAGACTTACCCTAGAACAAGTAATAAAATTTATGCCCATTGTGGGACATCATTGGAGAGGCTATATCAATTGTAGAATCGCCTTATCAAGTTTACATACTTTCTGGACCTGAGATGTCCCATGAGAGTGGTTCAGTATAATCTTTTACAACAGGGTATTTAACGAGGGAAGTACTAGACGCTCCCCCCAAAAAGTATGCTATCCAAATCTTGAAGGCATAAGACGACTTGGTAAGGCATCTGCAGATAAACAAAATGGAGAGGCCGTAACAATATAATAAAGAAGATCGTTTAACAAGGCCCAGTTATAGGAGAAGTAGAGAGGGATCAGATAAGGCTTAAATTTCAGGAACATGACATACTTTCTAGCATGGACCGCAAGAACAAGGAACAGGTTGAAAGTCTTAAGATATCAGGTTAGCTGCTCTGCCCAATCTCAAGCACGCTGAACTAATGATTGGTAAGGGCAAATCATTCCCAGGGTGAAACCAAGAAATTAACTAACGGGTTTTATTTAATTCATCAATGGCATTAAAAGTAACAAACTATATTTCAACTAAATGGGTCTTTACATTTTATTTAAACATGAAAATTTGATTGAAATTACAGGTACAATAAAACTTATTCTGGCAATATATGCCTTCACTCTAAAGCTTTAGTTTCAGCTTATTCAAACTATTACACTAAAATTGTTGATAGTCTGGTCTCATAAGTTAAAATTGATTTATTATAAAGACTAAACAATAAGAGCTTATCTCACATTTATTCCTCAAATTGTTTTTTATAGACCAACTGCTTTGTTAGTTGAATTCAAGTTTTAATAAAACCAGAAAAAACTATTACTTTAAATTCTTGAAAAAGACTAGACATAGACTTTCTTGAGGAGGTATCTGACAGTATAGGGTACTATATACCATAAAAGATAAAATACTGTTCCAACTTTATACTCAATTGGGTCTGGAACACACTCTTGATTGAGGCTTCACAAAGCTTAGACAGCGACTATCAGATGGTAACGAGCTCCTATTTGAATTTTATCTAAATTTGTCGCCTTCCTGTGCAACTTGATAATCTTTGAGACATTAGATATCATAATTATGACACCAAGGTGTTGGTTGCCACTGTGGCTTGTTGTCCTTTATTTTTATATGTACTACCTGGTGATCTAGGTAGAATCAAACACCACCTCTTAGTAATTGAGGAATTACAAAACACTCTTCTGATTCCAAAGATGCTGGGAGGTTCAAGGGCATGATTTTTGGCTGGCGGGATAGATGGTAAATCAGGAGCTTATTCTGGATCAGGGTTAAGGGCATATTTATGGCTCAATATGCCTGGAAATATGTGCAAAGCACCCTTTACAAACTCATATCTAAAGAAAACGATGTAGAGGTCCCAAAAAAATTTTAATTTGACTGAGACAACTTATGTGGCTTCCAGTAAAATAGTAGTATTTTGTGATCTGTTTATTACATGACTTCCAGGAAGGCCCCTTAGATAAAGTGCCAGTGTATGGAACCCATGCCTGATGCTTATTTGTTGTCATAGTTGGCTCTCGCTTGTTATGAGAAAGTGAAACTTCAGAAAAATTAACCACTAGGCTCTCAAAGCTTTCATGATCTTGATGAAGAATTGCTCTAACAGCCATTGATGAAGCTTCGCATACCACAATAAAAAACACTAAAGCATTTGCATTTCAAAGGATGAGGGCGTTATCAAAGGTTTTATTAGTAGCCTTATAGGTTTGTTGGCAGAAATGGGACTAGAAAAATTGGATGTTCTTGCTTGTAAATAGTGAAATGTTGCTAAATATGGAAGGGCGAGGGAGAGTTTTTTAAGAAGAATAGCTGTGCTTAGGAATCATTGCAAATGTTTCTGTATAGATGGGTTGGAAAGAGCATATATCTTTAATTTTCCTATAGGAGAACCTCATAACATATTTTAGTCTGAAGTTCCCTATAAAGATAACTTTCTCTTTAAAGAACGCAGATATGCTCCTTTTATAAAAAAATGTCATTATAGAGGCTGCCATGACTTCATTAAGGTCATTCTCAGTCTATTCTTGTGTGGGGTAATGTATTAAATATTGGTGATGCATGCTATTGCACAAGTTAAGAAGAGATCACTTAATATCATTATAAATTAGTGGGAGGTGGGTGAGGCATTTTTGAGTCCAAATAGCATAATCTTTAACTGAAATATGATTGGACTTGTAAGGATTGTTGTAAGACACTCCTGAACCTCAGTAACTCTGACCTGTTTGAAGGTCCAACTAAGGTCTATCTTAGAAGAAATCCAAGAAGTCTAAGACCTTAGTCAAAAATGGTTATACCAGGTGTCACAGATGAGACTGTGGCTGGTAAACAATTCATCCCTAGAAAATTAGAATTAGTGAAAGCAGCCCCAAATTGATAAAGGTACTGACTACCAAACCACAAGTTGATGGGGAATTAAAAGGCCCTTTTTATAGATGCAGGATTGAAAAGGTTTCAGTTAGTTTGGGATGACATCATGAGCAATAAATCTTAAATGAGAAAAATATGATTTCATGAGAAATATTCCTCGTCCTGAGGAATCAGATGAGTTAATATGGTGATGACATTGCCACTAAAAACCATATGAAAAATGACCACCTTATATACCTTTTGGGGCTCATAATAATTTTCATTCCACCGAGGACAAGATGATGAGCAAACTGAATTACTCCAATGAGAGCTTTCAAGTTTGAGAGTTAATATTATTAAATCTTGTAATCAGTCAGTTTTATGAGTTTCTCAAGACCACGATATAAGGTACATTGCATAAGTGACATTTTTCAAACCTGAAGTCAAAGAGGGTATTAACAACTTTGGAAATCAGTTAATGTTAATCAATATCACCAGAATCAACAGTAGCCCAAAACCTGGAAGCAGGGACTCGTACAAAGACCCCTAAACATCCAGGTTCAGATAATTACTGTGAGACGTAGCTTTGTGGTTACAAGAAGTATCCTGAATGGATGACACTACTAAAGCAGCATTCAGAAGACGTCTGACTAGAGGATCATGAAAATCCTCATATTGAAACCAAAATCCCAATTACTTTTTAATATCCTGATCATATTTATATCATGAATTTTCCATGAAGTGTAAGATAATTCACATCTAAACTTAGTAAAAAACATATCTACAGAATCTTAAGTTTATTTTTTGGTTTATACATTTGTTGTATTAAATGTTAAATCACCAGTAACCAGTCTGAGATTATTAAAATACTCTGTTTCCTGTAACCAGTCTGAGACATGCGCTTTTGGAAGAAGACACTCTCTTGTGGATATCTTAGAGCTAAGCTGCTAAGAGAGAGGTCTGTTGGTTCACTGAGTTCTGGGCCAACCTATGTTGAAAATGTCTAAAGTCAAGAAGTTCTCTAAGGGCGAGGACAATTTATCCAAGCTTTGATGTTATAAGGATAGCAATAAAAGAGAATTTGCTTAGTGAGAGTGATTGTGATGTTAGCAAAAGTTGGCTGGTGCCTAATCCGAAGGGTCTAGACCCCCTGAGCAGCGAGTTGGCCTCACAGGTTAAGTGAGCCAAGGTTAGTGTACTGACTGTGGTGCTCACTACATGGGTAGCACCATCAGGACTATCAATGATCACAAAAGTTCTCCTGAGCGATTCAACAATGAAGCAGATATGGAAGTGTATCACGGAAATGATTCCTCTGAACTCCCGGTGAGGGATAAGGATACAATCTTTACTAGACTCCATATTGTATAATTTATAGTGCACAATCTATGCACCAATCATGAGCGTGTCAAGGAGACCGCTAGAAGGTACTGATTTTTTTACTACCTATTGTGAGAGGACCATCACCTATTGTCAAAATAGAGGCTATTTATAAAACTTCAAGGAGAAACTTGTATTCCTCAAAAAATAGACTGGCAAAACCATCACTGCTTTTAATGAAAGTGGAGAGCCCTTTAAGCAGCATGACATTATGCTGTTTGCAATGGACAAAAGTATAGAAAATCTGAAGGCACAAATGTATACTGTACCAAATCCTACCTTTACTACACCTATAACTTGACTAAAGCACTTATGTAGGTCACTAAAAGGAGTTTACCACACCTGGTCAGAACTTGTACTCAGCTGACCATGATGCACGCCGATCCTGTTGAAGAGGATCCCAACTCTAAACTGTACTTCAAAACTATGTATACACCTGGCGAGGAAACAATTGTGTGTTTTACAAGATGTATTAAAATAGCATATATAGCACTAGCAATTGGCAGAAGGCTTATCACGTACAAGGATGCATGATCTGTGAGGCTCAGTAATCTCTCAGCATGAACTTAAGACCTGGATTGACTTGGACCAAAGTAAAGAACATCTTACTCTTTAATTTTGATAGTGACCAAGACGTCCAGTATATAAAACAAGAGTTCTTCATGATGAATATGGGCAAAAGTGAATCAGTTGCAAATAACGCCTCTCACTACTATCTTAAGTCTCAATAATTATAGACCACAGGAACTATGGATCTGACCACCGCAAAATATTTTTATCTAAGCTCCATGGAAAAGAACCATAACCTGAAGATGCATATGACTCTCACGTTTAAGAGTGCAATATCCCTCAAAAAGCTTAATGAAGCATTACTCGACGTTCAAGGGATGTAAAAAACTGAATTTATGGCTATGGGACCTACATTACCCCCTCAACAAGTTAATAAGTCCCTTTTATGTCACTAACGATAAGGGTGACAAGCCAATAGAGAAGTGTACCAAACTTTGAATGCTTGCCTCATCATGAGTCTAAATGCCATAAGTGTCACCAACCTGGGAACTTTTATCATATCTGTCTGTTAGTTACCGCTGAGAAAAAAGAACCAACCCTAAAGAGGATACACTTAACATTGTAAACTGGGTGGATATTCACATTAAGGGAGAGGATGACCACAAATATGAAGACTTTTTTAGTACTAGATGGTCCCAAACAAAGATGAAGACTTAATAGTGTGGGATATCACGTGTTAGGGGCACCTAGATCAGTGGCTGTACCGGCTATATTGATAGTTCACAGTACTAAAGGATCTGCATTGAGCGATACTTATTTGGTGCAAGCAAATCAGCCTACTCGAGTGATCAATTCAGTAGAAGAAGGAGAGCAGTTGGCCGCGGCTAACTTTGAGAATTTGGCACTGGATGGAGAAGACACTGTCAAGGCTAATATAAGCGCTGTTGCTTTAAGAGAGTTTGAGAAATCTGCCATCAACGTCCTGACTACTGTTACCCTTTTGTAAAGAGCATAACAAAAGAGGAAGAAATAATCCAGAAGATGCGAGTTTTTACCGTTCTGCTTACCAGGGCTTAGTTAACATTATCTTCTCCAAACTCATAAAGAAACTCAAGTTCATGCCCAATATTGACTACAATGTGAAGTACTGCAACCTAGGGCCAACATTACCTGCGCTTTAGGAGCAAATTAAGCGTTACCTTTATGCTTTGGTTGCATGGTCATGATGGCACTGGTAGTGATATTGGACAATGAAAACTACAATTTCCTGATCGGGACACAGTTTCTACTGGATTTTGAGGCAAATATTGATTTCACCACTAGCACGGTTAGCATCTTGAGCTACAAACTTCTGCTGGTGTTTAAGGATAAGGACGTCGAACCCTGAAAACAACACACATGCTTGATTGAAATGGACCAATCAACATATCCCATTCAAAACACTTTTATGAAGAAAGGTGTAAAGCTACTGCCTACCATGAGTGCAGTGAAAGGGCTTCCTCTGAGTGCCAGTAAAACTATAGAGATTAGACCAGGTGACCAATGCAGAATGGCCTTGTCAATAAGTGTGAAGATTTTGCCTGACACCATATTGGAAGTGTACAATAGAGATTGAATCTGAGAATAAGAGCCCAGAGTACTACAAGGATTCTATGATAACACTTACTCTGGAGAGCTAAACCTTGTTTTGGGGGAACATGTTACCCAGATAATCAAAAATCAAAAGTGACAAGTTGCAGCACTGACCTGAATAGCCAGTTGCCATAGATTGAATTTGTTCATGCAGTAAGAAGATTTGGCGAGCTTGGGTTTGGGGTTGTGATCTCTAAGCATCAAAAAGAGTTGTATGAACTATTGGAAAAATTCAGCGACATCTTCAGTAATAACAAACGACCATTGTTTATTCAAAGATGAGGTCCACAAGATGGACACCAGTACCACTATCACCTTCGTCCAAACCTTACTGTCATTTGAAGGCAGATGATGCAGTCATTGCGCAAGAGATTAATTAGTTAGCCAAAGTTGGGCTAATACATCCATCAAAAAGCCCATGGCATCTCCTTTGTTGCCGGTGCGCAAAAAATATGGGACCCATAGAGTAGTCATGGATTACCGCTGCCTATATGAGATAACAAATAATGACTTATACCCGCTGCTGCGCATTTATACGCTTTGAAACGCCTGGGAAGCTCAAAATACTTTTCAGCAATGGATCTAGCCAGCGGCTACTGGCATATGGAGCTCTTGCCTGAGGAACAGGAGAAATGATCCTTAATAAGCAGCTAAGGGTTATTTGAACCCATGAGGATGCCGCAGGGGCTCTGTCAAATTCTGTGGTTGACTCAAAAATAAACCCTTTGACAACCTACAGATTAGGCCAATTTTCCCACCTAATGCTTGAACTAATAATCTAATTAAAACCAAGTACAATAGCACGGCTTGGCTGAGTATTGCTACATGAATTTAATTATATTACTAAAGCTTGTGCCAAATATCCACACACATTTAGGTTAACCTTCTCTACAACTATTTGGCTGGGTTGATTAACTCAACATTAATTTAATTAATTATTCTATTGGAAGCTTGGGCCATATACACTTGAACAGTTGGGCAATTATCTCTGCCCCAATCCTCAGCAACTTGTTCAAATTAATCAGAACCAATATTAAGAAATTTGTATACAAAATAATTCAGGGATGACCCAAAGTTACATTTAAAAGTCCCATGGACAATTAAACAAACAAACAACATAATTAATTTTCTGCCCTAGGGCGAAAACTCATATGTCAATCCACATAATCGGCATGATAGTACTTGTATGGACTGCCCAAAAGGGGTTACCTAGTGCTATTGAGGAAGAGGCCTGATGACATCCCAATTAGGGGTACATCATCTAATTCAATGGAGGTAAGAACTTCACAGAAGGTTTATTTCATGAGCAGTATGATGAAACTCAAATCAAAAAGATCTTAGGACAATTTTGCATGCTTTTATTGCAATTTTTGTACCTGAAATCCTCCCAATTTTGATAATATTTTTCCACCAATAAACCTAAGAAAAGGTTTCAGTTGTATCAGTTCAAGGGCTGAACTGAGGTGGTAAAATATCTGTTGAAATTTTGTACTCTGATGTGGCTAAGAGATGCCCTAGAGGTATAAATACTGGCGCCTGGCTTAATAAATTATTATCAAATAATCTAGTCTAATAAAGTCTATTTTATTATATGTTCATTTTATTTGTATCCTAAGTAACATTTGGAGAGTGTTGGCAAGCTAGGATCTCAGAATCCCCAGCTTGCAAATTTTGCCAGCCTCAGCTGAAGTTCCCAATTATGAAGGGAAACTAAACCCAAAGCTGGATGGAAAAATTGGAGCCGTTTTCATATGCATAGTGCATTTTTGAACAGTTCAAAAACTGTAAGCAGCTGGCTAAACTGAGGGTCTACAGGCCGAACTTCAGCCTATGTACCATACATGATTTAATCAATTAAGCAAGCGATCCTCAGAACTTGACAGGCTCTGCAACGCCCTTGCAATCTTCCAGCGTGTAACTATTGTATCTTTGGAAATCCCAAGTCATCAAGTGTGTTTATATACCTCAACAACGTCACTATGTTCATTCTCACGCTTCAACAACATCTGCAGCACCTCCAGGAGGTCTTCACATGGCTGCGTGCATCCAACCTGAAATTGAAACAAAGCAAGTGTACTTTCCTGAAGAGACATCTGGAGATCCTGGGGCATAATATTAGCCCTGCCAGAATTAAGCCTCAAGAAGGGAAAGTAAACGCCATTGTGGCAATGAAGCCACCCAAGAGTATGAGTGACGTTCAAGTGCTCCTTGGAATGGTGGAGTACTAAAGCAGTTTATCCCCCTTTTGTGTACTAGCGGCACCCCTTATCTACCTATTTGCTAAAGAGAAAAGTTCAAATGGAGCCTGTAGCAGGTGCAGGCAACTGCAGAATTGAAGGCACAATTGGTAGAAGCATAATCAGACTATCTGGACTTCAACAAGACCTTCTTCCTTATACCGACGCCAGTGATGTGGGATTAGACACAATCTTAGCACAACTAGATGAGATGGGAGGATCACCTGATTGAGTACTACTCAAAGGTTTCCAACAAAGATGAAATGAACTACACAGCTACCAAATGTGAGTTTTTGGCCGTGATCAGAGCAGTCAAACATTAATTCTTATCTATATATGGAGTACATTTCCAATCAGTTATAGATCATGCGTCACTCAACTGGTAAGAAACATGAAGGATCCTGATGGACGCCTTTCCTGTTGGACTATCCTGTTAAATGGGTATGATTTTAGAATCATACATTGCTCAGGAGACAAACACATCAAAGCGGATGGCTTGTTGTTAGGATTTTTCCCACCTTTTCAGCTTCCTAGGTTATCTGCTGGTTCACTAGGGGATAAGTCCGCTAGAAAGTAATTTGCTTATCAGTTGACCTCAATTTTGGGTTAATAATGTCTGGGAATTTTGGGTATTTTGCCAATTTTAGATCCATCAGGAATCAATCTTTATGAATGCTTAAGATCTCATCTGGCAGAGTTGCTGACAAAATTATGCATCTGATAGTTGATTGTTGATTAACTATTAGGTGTACCAAATTGGGATCAGTTAGGTTTCTTCACTGATTGATTAGGAATTTAATCAGCAGTTGTGAGGCGAGTGATGCCGCGCACTAGTGAATTAATCAGTTGGTTTGCAACCTGTTATAATGGAAAAAGAGTCCCATTACCTAAGCAGGTCGCTAGCCTAAAGTGGTTGGTTTGCTATGATTGAGTGGGGATGATAAGGACACGTTTTCTAACTCTTTCCATTTTCAGGTATCTGGGATGTCCGATGGAGAAATTATTATCCTGATGGAGAAGACCATCGCCAGAAGAGACTTAGTAGGATAATCTAAGGGCAACGGCTGCTGTTTCTTGTCTGAGGCGCCAACCAAAGTTTTAGTGCCAAAATCTCCCTATAAATTCCCTAGTAATTTTATTGGTAAAGAAGATAAAAATAGTCTCAAAGACAGAGTCTTTTTAGTAATCTTACCCATCCTAAGGTTGATACAGGTGCTAAATAATTAATTTGCAAGGTTGACTGAGATTCTTGTATGGCAGGTAGCCATAAAAGACATAGGCTTATGTCTCCTGTATTGTGAAGTGAGGGAGAAATCACTTGGGTGTAATAGGTTAGCTGACTGATGTGGAAATTAATTATAAAGAAGAATGGTGGTAAACTGTTGTTCAACATTAGCACTTCTTTATCTCTTACATCATATTATCCTGTTATTGTAGAAATGTACCTGATTGAGGGGGAATCAATATAGGGAAGATGACTGGCTAGCTGTTGTTACACATAAGCACTTCTCTATTTTCTACAATGAGTCATTTTAATTTGTATCATTAATATTTATGACTCTTTGTATTTTATAAGAAAAGTTTTGATATAAAAGTAGCAACAATGAGTTCTATTCATCTTCAGTTTATTACTGTTATAATACAATAATTTTTGATTCTTTTTTGTGATAAAGAGTAAGGATTAGATATCCTTAGAAGAGAAGCAGACCTTATATAGCAGATCTCCACCAAATCAGTGTGACGAGAACTAAGGCTGGGAACCTCTGAATCTGAGAGTGGATTAAGTTCAGCTGGGATAGGGAAAAGGTCCTCAATTGTCATTCTAATTGGTATTTCGTGGATCATGTCAAGTTTAGCGTTGGACCATATCTGGCTTATTTATTCAACTATGGATAATAGTTATCATACCATTATTGCTCATATATATCTATTACTATCAAGCAACGCAAACTTTGCACATAATTGACCTGTGCAGTAAATCTCTGGGAACGATCATCAACAAATCCATACTTTAACAAATTGGTACTCTTTTCTGAAGAAAAGTAGCCTCCAGTACCAGTTTTAACACTTGTCATGATTACCAGTATCCCAACTGCAGGCGCCAAAGAGTGATCGCCTATATGACTTAATTGGGCTATCTGAAGAGTCCTGAAAGGATGAAACTGAGGAAGTTAAGAGAGTCCTGAGAAAATTTTTAAAGAAACCCAGCGTGTCAATGGAATTCTGCAAAAGAAGATCCAAAATAAGTGGTGCCTATACATCTGGCCCAGTGATTGCATGGAGTTAGTGATGGAGGCTCACAAGCACGTGGGCCATGGAAGAATTCAAAAGACATTGAAATACTTAAAGGAAATATTCTACTGTGAGTGCATGTCTGACAAAGTACACTAAGACTTGTAGTTGTGCGCACCTTGTGCCAGTTTTCACCCGCTGGAAAAGCAATTCAAGTGTACACAAATTTCCCCCACTGCACCATTCAGTAATGTCTCAAATGACGTGGTGGTAACGTTGCAAACTGCATCCAACGGAGTTTGTTAAATCCTAGTAGCAATCAACCACTTCACTAAGTGGGTCGAAGCCTCTGTGGTTAAGGCGTATATCAAGAATTCCAATGACCATTTCTTGTACAGTCAAGTAAGCACATGACATGGATGCCCTCAAGTTGTATTGTTAGACTATGGAAAGAAAACTATCTCAGATGTGGTAAAGAAACTGATGAATTTAGTGAGTATTAAGCAGCAGCTCACTACCCCTACAATTCATCCTCCAACTGAAGTGTCAAAAGAGCAAATGAGCCCCTAGGAGAAATTTTAGAAGAAAATGCTTTCATCTACAAGTCAAAGTGGGACCAGTTTCTGCCGTCAGCACAGGTGGCTTACCAGCTAAGCCATCATCTCGTGATTGGGATGCCTCCTTCAAAGCTTTGTATGGGAAAGAGGCCACGCTACCTAACCTCCTGGCACCAATCATATCAGCAGAATAAAAACCTACCACCTGGGAGTTACCAACAGGATTTAGCTGAAAAGCTCATTAAAATACAGCTAGAGGCTTCAAGCACCATTGAAGCAAGCCTATCTCCAAGTCAATGGGAGAGTCAAATAAGAACTAGGTTCCTTGAGTTTAGCCTAGGGGACAAGGTTTTGTTTTACCTCATATGGAAAACACAATCAGAGAAACTACAAACTATTTGGACTTGGCCTGTGACCATCTTGACAAAGAGAGTAGTGGAATAATCCATCCAGGATGATAATACTAACTTAGTATTTGATAGAGTACACACCTGGCACCTCAAATCAATTCCCAAGTTTTGTCTTGTGAGATGAAGTGCCACAGATGAGACTTTGGCTGGTAAACTAGTCATCCCTAGAAAATTAGAATGAGTGAAAGCAGCCCCAAATTGATAAAGATACTGACTACCAAACCACCGTTGATGGGGAATTAAGAGGCCTTTTTATAGATGCTGGCGAGCAAAGGAATTTTCGGCTAGAGAATGATGACATCATGAGCAATAATTTTAAATGAGAACAAGATGATGTCATGTGAAATATTTTTTGCCCTGAGGAGTCAGTTGAGTTAATATGAAGACAACGTCACCGCTGAAATTCCATATGAAAATTGACTCCTTATATACCTTTAGGGGTTTAAAATAATTTTCATTCTAATGATGATGAAGTAATGAGCGATCTGGTTTATGTTGATGAGAGCTTTTGAAATTTGAGAGTAGATTTACCAAATTCAGTAATGAGCCAAAGATTGGGGGTTGCTAGAACCCACAATGCGAGGCACATTACAGGAGCGCCATTGATTGAACCTAAAGACAAGAAGGTATTACCAAATTTGGTAATTAATCATTATCAACAGAAGCAACAATAGCCCAAAACCAAGAAGCGTATACTGATACAAAGGCCATTGAACATCCAGGTTCAGGGTAACCACCACAATATGGAGCTCACAGTTACAAGAATAATCCAAAATATATTACGCTACTAAAGCAGCAGTCAGAAGATGTTTGACTATAGAATCATGAAAATCCTCATTTTGAAACCCCAAATCCCAATTGCTTTTCTGTATTTTATTCAATCTTTTATCTTGAATTTCCCATGAAGTATAAAATACTCCACTTTTTATTTTAATAAAAAATCTATCCACAGAATCTCAAGGTTATCTTTTATTTTATAAATTTGTTGTATTATGTAGTAATCACCAGTAACCATTCTGGGATTAACCAAACACTCTGTTTCCAGTAAACAGTCTGATACCTGCGCTTTTTGGAAGAAGAAACTCTCTATTGCAGCTACCTTAGGATGAGCTGCTAAGGAAGATGTTGGATTGTTCTCTGTCGAGTACTAAGGGCCAACTTATGTAAAAAAATTTTAAGAGTGTCAAGAAATTCTCTGTGGGTAGACAGTTTATCCAAGCGATCAATGCTACAAGGGGTAGCCTCAAATGAGAATATGCTTAGCAATAGCAATTGGGATGTTAGAGAAGGTTGTCTGGTGCCTAATCTGCGCGGAGTAGACCCTCTGAGAAGTGAGTCAGCCTCATAGGTTAAGTGAGCCAAGGTTTGTGTGCTGACTCCTGGGGAATGGGGTATGAGGCTGGCATTGTGATAATGTTGATTTCCTTTAATCCTCACATGGGAAGAGAATTATTGCTTTCTGGGCAAAGATCATGGGTGAAAAAACTTAAAAGGACTTAAAAGCCATCTCTTTATTAAAAATGCCATCCAGGCAGACAGTCAGGGATTCTTATTCCATGTATGGGTACAGTGTGCAAGTGACTTTCATTAAGGCCACCTTAGGCGAAAGCGTAGGGCATGCTACATGTGTTGGGAAAACCTAGAGGCCAAGGTACAATCAAATTAATACTGTATAGTTTTAAGAAAGAGAATAATGGGGAATTTCTAGTGTACACGGCGTGGAGGCAAAGATAGGCGTGTTCAGGGAGAGGGGCAGATATTTTGTCAAGAAAGGTAAGCTTCCTTGCATCGCCTGAGTTTTCAAAGAGAAGAGTACTGAGTTCCAGGTCCAAATGTACATCATATCTAAGCCACCACATAATACTTGTGATATCCAGGCACAAAAACCTTGGGACCACAAAGAAACAAACTGTGAAGAAGATGTCTATGCCATAAACCTTTGAGGGTTCTTGACAATATGAAAGACATAAAATAAGATGCCCCTAAGATGGAGAAGCAAACAATTATGTCTAGATCAAAAACTTTAGCAAGATAAGATTAGTAAAATTTCAATGGACCCATATAAAAAAAGCAGAGGCACCTATGGTTTCATATTCAACCGTGAAATTAAACTGGAAATTGATTTATGTACAATCTAATTAATGGGATACTAAGGGGAACCAGTATCAGGGAGATGTATGACCCCTGGGACGAGGTCACCAAAGGAAGGGAGTTCACAGGAACGTGAGAGGAATTTGCCGGTGCCTCAGGGGTATGAGATGCATTTTTGGTTAAGCCATATGGGCATCAAGTAGTTGAAACTACAGGCTCTTTGTGATGAAGCGTTCATGTCCTTAGTCACAAGGTACTTTACGTGAGGGTACAGCTTCATTAAAGTTAGCCTGATTCATGGGTTTTTAGAGCCAGGAGCGTATGTATGAGGAAACCCAAGGCTGTAGGGCGCGCAATAACAAGATTACCATCCTTTGGTTGACGAGGGCTGCTGAGTGCCCACTAGCCTATCATCAGGGGCTGGCTTCACAAGATTTTTGGGTCATCCCCGCGGAGTAACAGGAGTTTTGGGTTTTAGGGGTTGCTTTGGTAGTATTGGAGGCCTAGCTGCACAGTGACTATTCCAAGGTATAGGCTGCAGCAAGCAATACATAGTTTTCTAACCAATTGGGGTTGGAACCCAATGATGAAGATAGTGATTCATGAAAAACTGTAATTTCTATGTCATTGGGTAAGTCCATGTCAGAAGATAACTGTTAAAAGCTTCAAAGTGATTCAAGGAGTTTGTAGTAGTTGCCTTCAGATTGAAAAGTTGGTATAACCAAGAAACATGTGTCTTGTGGGGTGAAGGTGCTGAAGAAGTCAGTGTGAGAAGCTAGACCTTGCTGCCTGATGTTGATGCTGACCTGAGGAGGTTCTGTGCCCACCTAAAGGCATCCCTCTCAAGTTCATCTAGGAAGGTCAAGATACATTAGGCTTAGACTGTGGCAATTCAGATGCTTTCTCAGCAGCAAAGCACATATGGAATTTGGTAAAATGTTGAGGACCTGATCTACTACCTCTGTTGGTGGGTTTAAGTGGGACCTTACTAGGCTCACATTTCAAGCATGCAAGTGAGACTAGACTTTGTGATGTCCTCAGTGGTCCATGCAAAAGGATTTGGTGGAAGGTATGTATCTGTGCTCTAAAGAACCAGACAATAAAGACAGCTTTTGCAAGAATTTTGAGGAGAGTATAAACATGTAATCAACCATATTAATTAGTTTTGGTTTAAGGTGAAGGCTGCTGAAGTTAATGGCTATTGATTATGCAAAAAAATGTATAAGAAATTTAAACTGTGCTTTAGGCTGGTTTTTTATAGATCAATCATATAAACAGAATGACAGGGGTAAATCCATTCATTAAAGAAAAATTGTTGAGGACCTACAAGAGATGCGCTGGAAGTAAGGATCTTAAACATACAAAAGTCCCCTAAAAAAATGCTAAGAGCAGTTGTGAAAACCGCAAATCAAGCTTGATTAGCCTCAGAAGGAGGGAAAGCTGAGTGTTCTATAAGATCTTGGATATCAGTGGTTACATGCCTTCAATAGCGCTGACAATAGGAATAGATTCCCTCAGATAGAGTACAGTTATTATAACAGCTAAGGTATACCCAGTTAGTCATGGCTATTATGAACGCTGAGATGGTGACATCTAATTCCCAGTAAGATAAGTGTAAGCCTTTAAATGAGAGCTAGGTTGGAGAAATGATTGTGTGGATATTTTGAGTAGTCATATGTCCCAGTTTAAGATGAGGTTTAATAAACTATAAACGAATATGAGGTATTAAAAATTATGATTGGAGGGGAAAATAAAATTAATTTGTTTTAAGTATATTTTTAGAATCAATTAGCATTTGTACTGTTTGTCAGTGAACCCTTTTGTAAATTTTTAAGATGGCAAAATAAGATTGATTTACATTTACTTTAGGATCATATGACCATTGGGTTAGGCCAGCAATAGTTAACCTTTAAAGTGTTAATATTTGATGTAAATGATTTATTAATCAGTTTTCAAATTGCGAGTAATCCAAAGGAAAAGTAGATAGGAAGAGGAGCCTCTTACTACAACTTTTTTACAGCTGGCTGCAGCTTGAGATTATGGTAGCAATTTGGTTTGGTGATGGGACTAAGAATAGCAGCAAGATAATAGATTCCTCTTGAGTCCTGGTTTGGAAGCCAAACCTGACTTGGAGGTGTTTCAGAGTATTTGAAGGATGTGATGACAAGATTTCAGGAATTTTAGGAGGGTTTTATCTTAGGAGGTTACTGGAATTGCTGACCTTAAGAATATGGTAGTACACTAATTTTACAATTGTTACAATATTCAGAAAATCTACCATCATGAAAGGAAGATCTTGAGTACTAAAAAAATGAAAGGAAGATCTTTTCATGGTATGTTTGACTTTATATAAGGTTAGCGAGGGGCATGGTGACCTTGGCCCCTGCAGGGGGAAGGCACAAACTCAGCTTTTGAATGTGCAGGCAGATCCATAATTGTAAATCAGAGTAACAGGGTTGATGTTTTACTTTCTTTTGAAAAAAGAGAATTGTCTAAGCTATCCACATCTACATTGCTTTAAAACTTACACCAAATGCTTACAAAACAATTGAGCTTTTTTAATTAACCAGAAAAGTACCACATTCTAGCCATAAACTTTAACACTATCATTCACCAATTGACACAAACCTCATTTAAGTAACTATAAAACCTATTCTTCAATATACCATGGTAGGAAGTATACATGTCATTATTATTTCTATTTTAAAAATTTATAAATATATACTATAACATCTAGAGTATAGCACAGTATCAAGTATGCCTCCTAAGCGCCACCAACACCAACTGATGAAAAATTAGCAAAAAGTATACATTGCTTAAGACTAAAGACCCCATAGAGTGCACATGCTAGAATAGCATCTTCAAGAATAATTTGAAGCCGATACTGTAAGTTGACTCCAACACATAGAAAATATGGTACAAAGTTAATCTTAACAAGGGCATGATTCAAACACTGAGAGAAAAAGGATAGCACACTAATATAAGAGAGTGTTTCTAAGTAAATACATATAATATTACAACACTGCTTTGCTTCCCAAAAATTTCAATGAATATAAAAATTGTTATCAAATATTTTGGCCTGGTGGACATTAAATGTCTATTTTAGAATGAAGAGAGTTTAATTTTTGAATTCTTCATATTGACTTCATTAAGGTGTCTTTGAATTTAAAAAAATATGGTTTTATCCTTCTATTAAAATTGCATGAATAAATCTATTTAAATTCTAAGTTATTAATAAGATATATGATACTACAGAAGTGCAAAGTCCTCTGCCTTAATGGGAGAGCAATTTGACTAATTATTGACCAAATGTTCTAACCCTTTCTATTAAATATCCATAAAAAAATAAAGCTACATTTAAATTACACTTAGATCAAGGCAATCACTAGAGTAATACTGATTGAATATTTTGGCATTAAAGCCTTGAAAGAAATAATGACTAATCCTGCAAACCTTAAATGCTTTTTTATAAAGGAGAGCCTCCTTAATTTCCTATAGATATCAATATGTTTTTAGAGTATGCAAGAACATGCTTAAATTTAAAGAATATGATATGTTATGGCAAAATTTGAAACTTGAAAACCAGTAATATAGCATGTTTTTTAATAAAGCATAAATCATATGCACTCAGGGGGTGGAAGGTGAGTCAGTAAGGGCGTACGGCTACCAACCTTAAGGTTGTGAGTTTGATTCCCACCCTTCACACATCGATTGGGGTGCCAGCCAAAGGAAGCTATTGGTGGCTAGTAGGTCTAATAACATGAAAACCTTACCCATGACGTAACCAGAAAAACTTGAGTCCAAATCTGGAGGTGGAAAAACTTTCTTTGATGGAGTTGACCCTGTTCAGTTTTCATGTCATTTCTTTCATTTCTTTCTTTCAGTAATGCCTGTCCCCTGGTCAGCTTGCCTCAGTTAAAATAAAATAAATCATATGCACTCAGGAAGAACCATGCTCCCAATGCCAGAGGAGATATTGCTTCCATTTTCACAGTGTAGATGGTGCAACCCAGAAAAAAAAATTATATTAAAACTCTTAATAATTAGAAATTTATAGTTACACTCATCCTGAGTATACTCTGTGACCCAACGCGATACCCTTTGTTTTTCATTTATGGGAATTTATGATGGATCACAGATATAAAGAAAACTGCTAATAAAAATGTGTTCCAGCTTCACTAGTAAACATATCATTTCACCATTTATGGTAGAACCTTAAACAAGTTCCCTAACACAGAAAAGCTGACTCACCATTTCATGGTTAATGCTTATTGTAAGATCAAGGAAAACCTTTTGAGATAATTTACAATCAAAGTACAATATGAGTTGAAGGCTTTGAAGTCCTTTACCAATTTTTGAGCAACTGCAACTTTATATACGCCAACTTATTGCCTGAAAAGGAAGTTAGTACCATTATATTTTCCATGAGATTGCAATAAGTTGGCTTAAAATTACTAAGTTTCTGTGGCCATGGTGAGGGACTAAATCATATCTGATTGGTTTTCAACTTTCATGCTAAATTTTATATAGAAGAGTTGAGGGAAACTTACTTGAAAATAAGCAGCCATGATACTTACCTGATTTAGTAGCAAGTCTGCTTTAAGAAAGACGATATTTTTATTTGAAGACTTACCCCCACCATATCTAGTACTAAAAAAAAGACCTACCCCCACCATAGATAAAAAATGTTAAATAAGTATTATATGTAATCAAGTTTCAAAATTTTGTTACCACATAGGCATATGTTGTTATTAAATACCATAGAAGACATAGCCTTTGAGATTTAAGATTTTAAAAGATTGTTTGTACAGAAATTCCTGATGAAAACTCCCACTCAAAACTACATTAAGTTATAAAACACTATATGATAAATGGCCCATGTAGTCCTTAATTTCAAAAACCCCATATTTGAAGATGTAAAAATTCAAAATAATACACAAAATTTCTGTTCCAAGACCAACATTAATAATATTGGTTACTTAAAAGAGTAACTTCAAGATGATAGTAATTTTTTGATCTGGAGGTGACAAAGTTTATAACTGTTGGGTAATGCCATACAACCCATACCCATTTCTGAAATAAGTTTCCACACTAATGTAAAGATATTTAGCTCAATGAAAAGCATATAATTATGTTTAAATATATCTACAAGAGACATGGCTGTGAAATTATTAGAACTGTTACTTTTTCAATTTAAATAAAAATCTACTATTGAATAGGATGAAGTAAATATCACTTGTAGACTCAATATACAAGTGCACCTTAAGTGTGCTGATGGTTCAGATTATGAAATTCCATATTAGATTTATTATATGGAAATATTAGATGTTTACCTCAAGGACAAGCGTACATACTACATTAATACTAGGAAATGAAGCTGAATCTATACAGCAAAAAGCCACAATGTCCAAAATTCTGGTCTGATTTGATATTGATAATTTGGCCCTTATGGTAAGAGTACCTATATTTTAAAATTCTCAAACACTATAAGTAAGGTCCCAGGCTCCAGGTATCAAACTGGGGAGGGCCTTGTATCCCTTTAGAACTAGGAGGGAGCCAACGCTAAGGTGCTGTTATGACCCAAAAAGGTGACTTGAGCCATATTGTGGATAAGCATTTGTTTATTTGCTGCACCTCCTTGTTTGACTTTCCTTCCTTAGAACCAACTTCAACCCAAAATATTTATTTTTAGAATCAGAAGAGCAATATATGTAAAGAATCAAGCATCTTTGTTTAAATCCAGACATAGATTAAAATATAAATATTAAAAATTCCTTCCTACCGTAGGGCTCAAGTAAGAGCATCCTCAGGTGTAAATTTGAATACCTGGGGAATTCCCTGGTGAAATTTTCTATAAAATAAATCTTGAATACGGCCTAAGTTGGAAGGTAAAGGATACACTGTGATAAAAAGTGACCACAAGGTTTAATGGCGTCAAAGAAAAATCTGATGCTTGTAATAAAGAGCAAACTCATCCAAAGTAGCAAAGTTGACTAAAGTCAGTTACTATTAAAAATTAACACGTTAACCACCTGTAAACAAACTTAAATGATTTGATATTAATGTTTATTTCAATTTTAAACTTTGTTGTTTATCTAAGCCCACCTCCCTTTTGTTAATACCTAAAACTCAGACCCTTCTAATGGTTGGTGTTGGGTTCTTCTTTGGATTGTTTTCCTATATAGATCTTTACTCAAAAAATCTTTTTTTATTATTTCAAAAGATACAGTTTAGTGATACTAATATGTATAGACTATGGCGTAGCTTTCTGTCCAACTTGCTATGTTTAGTAGCTCAAACAACGTTGGAAACATCTCAATCTCACTTTCACCAGAGTCAGGAATCCAAAATTCATCCCTCTCCTCTAATGAGTTGACTCCTAAATGTAGAGCGTCGCCTTGTAGTCTGCAAAAACTGTTATGAGTGTTCAGGCACCTGCACTTACTGCCCATTTTTCTCTTGACTCCCTTTGATCCTAAACATCATACTTGGGATGACAGAAGTGATAGATGAAAACGATGTCTTAGATGACATGAAACTACAATTGGCAAATTCACCATAAGTCCCACGAATAGATGTGGTCCACTCCAAATTCTCCTTTTCAATCATAGAGGAGCAATTCTTTTGAGGACATAATAACAGATGAAGGAAATCCTAACTCTTTTTCATCTTTATAGGAATCATGAACTGCAAGGGGTTGATTTATGATAAATCATAATGGGATACTTACCTATTAAAAACTGCAACATATTAGATGACAGTAAAATTTAAGCAATTATTTTCATTTATTTGTATCATGTGTGAACCTATAAATACATTTGCATTACTATTCAGATATAAGGCCAATCTTATGTAAGACTATAAATAACACTTTTAATATGGACAATAGATCCCTATTTGACATATTATAGAAATTACATATGTCCTTTAAGCACATGGTAAGTCATTGGTAGATTTTGGTTTAGAAGTGTTATTGGCAGCTATGATGATTTAGTTCATTTATGAAAATATTATGATTCAATTTTTAAAAACTATGTTTGAAAAAGCCTCAAATAATCGATTTAGGGTAGAAAATCCTTCTAATAAAGTCAGAGAAGATATTAAAGGCAAACTTACCAAAACGTCTATTCATTATTGAATGATAAAATAAAAATGATAAAACTTATTCTACAAAACAATTTTACTGTATGTGAATAGCAAAAATAAATTAGTCTTGAATATGCATTTTATGTCATAGCAGAAATCTCCATGAAGAGAGAAAGAACATTATAAAGTTGTTTTAAGCTGCCTAATTCAAAAGATGACACTAAAATTGTAATGGTTGACATGGTATTAATACAACAAATGAAATGAAAAGACCAAAGTTAAAACTAAAAGGAAGTTTAGACATTCTGATATCTGCTTTCTAGTAAAGAATATTGAATTATCAACCCTGCCATCAAAAAACATCCAAAAATTATGCTTGGGGCAAGCTTAATAGTTAGTAATTTTAGTATTTGAGGTGGGTTAACCTTGGGACAAATACTCCCCCACCTAGCGTTTTCCGCCCTGCAGGCAAGCGCGTTCAGACAGGTTCAAACAGCCCGCCCACTGCTTCCAACCGTTTTGTCCCCCCACGAGACCTAGCACTCCACCTGGCGCGCATCCACCCTTCTCGCCCCCATCCTCTCGCCCTCCCTCGCTCTTCTATTCGCTATTGCCTCAGAGTGGACTATGGACGTTTGTTCCCATATGCTGATAAGGCAATTATTGACCTAGCCACTACAGCCTTTGCGCCAGCTGGCTTTATAGACTTCCGCCCTTTTAAGGGCTACTTTGACGTTGGGTTCCAATCTGAGGAGGATGCTGAAGCGGCAGCACAAACTCCTCTAATTTATAAAAAAACCCCCATTCCCACAACCCGTACTCGCCTCCCTTCAGACACCACGCTAGTGGTATCCTTTGCAAATCTCCCATCCCACCTTCCACCCCAGGTTTTGTATGACCAGTTGGTCGCGGGGCTCATGGCTTATGGCACTCAGCCCAACCTCATCTTTGTCACTCCTTCTGGTGCAGAACGCCTTGCTGCTCCTCGTGCAACAGCCACCATCATACCACACCACCCTACCATAGCCCAACAAATCCCACCCCGCGCTAGTGTGGCTGCAGCACCTGATCATTTCTTTTGGGCTCAGGTTGATAATGGTAGGCAGATTTGTTCCCTCTGCTTTGGCCTCGACCATGCAAAAAGAGCGTGCCCTAAGGCCAAATCTGCTGATGCAGCTTCTGAGCCCCCTCTGGAGGTTCAGTATGGGGCGCTTTGCTGCCCCCTCCCACCCTCCAATCTCGTTCAGTGGGCCCACATGGAAAATCAGCCCCACCCAAAACCTCCATCCTCACTCTCCCACCTAAATCTACGCCAGCCAATCAGAGCAATGCTTGGACCAACATTCGTACCCAAGCAGCTGCCCATTCGCCCAATCCTACCCACTCAAATTTAAATGACACTATTCCAGTGAACCAAAATCCATGGGATCTATTGGCTGAAACTGACGAATCAGGTAATATCCTTATTAGTAAGCATACAGGTCAACCTCTCTGCCATGGCAATTATGGTTGGGCAGAATTTTTCCTTCCTGACTTTGATGAAACCCCTACCCCTCGCCATTTTGCTCCTCTACCCAATACAACCCCCTTCCAAAGTGACCACCAGCTCGCCTTAGCTGCGGTGGCCTCTCCTCATTGCCCAAAACTACGCACCGCAGTAGCCCAGTCAGTGGCTCAGCTCCAGCATGGCCTGCCCACCATCTTCTTCCCCCTGACTTCCCTGAATCTCCCTGCAGTGACATCTCAAAATTATTTGATGATGCTGAAATTGCTGTTATGAATGTCGCAACACTTGCTTCATTCAACCCCTCAGCCAAAATCACCCGCCACAGTATCTCCCTTTTCACCCAACTTCCTGAAGCCCGCAAAGAAGCTGAAGTTCTCCTCGCAGCTTTTGTTGAGACACTTTCCCATCATTATCTTGATGCAGAAGTGGAAAACTCCTACTACGCTGACCTCAGCCCCCACTATGCAGATGCCCCAACGCCCTGGCTCTCTGCTCTGATCTGGTACTGCAACCAACACCCCTTGATTGAGGCGGGTCTTTCTGAAAACCAACCCCCAACCCCTCCTCACCCTCTGCCATGGTGGGTTAAGCAGTTTCTGCTTCCCACCTGGTTAGTAGTTTGTTTTGCCATTTTGAGTGTTGTGATCGGTACTGTCCATCCCCTGGTTGGCGTACCTCAAATAAATCGAATTTGAAACCTTGGGACAAATATACCACACCGAGAATTTTTCTAGCCAGTACAAGTTTTGAACTTGTATTGACCAAAACCTGCACTAGGGTGGAAGCAGGAATTACCCTGCTAGGCTAACCACTCCTAATAGTTAGTAATTTTACTATATATAATTTAAATACTACCACTAATTTGGGAAAAGAAGTCAAGCCTTAAATTAGCCTCTTTTATAGGCTTCAAGTGAGTTTTTTAAAAGTGCAGATAATCTACCATGCCTTATTGGCTAATATTGATAACTTCTTAATTTATAATTATGATGCCAACTACCTAACTTTCAATTGGCCATAGCCCAAGTTTCAATAAAGTGAACCTTATCTATTTACAAATGCTTTGATTACAGTTGAAGGAGTTTTTAACATGGTAAGGTCCTTTTTCAGAACTCTAAATGGTTTCAAACTATTTTTTATATATTTTTTGAATACATGAACTAATTTTTTTAGTACTAGATGGTCTCAACCCAAGGGGGGATTCATTGACGTTGAATACATGAACTAATCTGAAACCTGAATGCATGATTTCAATTATTAAAATATAATAAAAAAATAACTAGTGAATTGAAAATTCTAGTAGAATTTGATGGATTGACATAATACTCAATAAATAAACTAGCAATAACCTTTTAGCATCGTCAGATCTAGATTATTGCAATTCTATTTGATCTTTATGGCTAGAAGAATTGTAGAGCCTGTCTGTCTTCACAATTACTTCCCCCTTATCAATTTTAAATAAAGTTTGTATATATATATAATGTATCACGTGATCATAGTCTTTAACCTAAGATAAATACTATGATGTTCTTTGATCCAAGTGGTATACAATTCTCAAATCATTGTTAAGTAAAGATACCTTTTAGCTTTTACCCTAATTATATCTACTCAAACTCTTCCTTTTCCAACAAGAGTTAAATTTTTGAGCTTAAAAGGAATACTTTGCCTTTTTTCTCCTATGCAGATGTGAAGTACTAAGCATACCACATCTGTCATAATACTTAAATTATGGGTTAGCACCAAGCAAGTAACCTAAATAGCCAGAATTCCTACATGATTCTCTAATGGACCCAGCACATGGAGTAAGTACTGGTGATCCAAATTTAAAGAACTCTTAGCTGAGAATCCAAAATTTCTATTTTGTAAACCATTTAGAGTTGTGTTTTTTGGTTTAATATTTTTGATACTTTTTCTGTTGTTACATATGGAATCAGGCCTGAAATACTTTCTTCTTGCATAAAGTATAATAAAGTGCTAGAAAAAGACTCACATCCTTAAGTTAGACCAAAGCATGTATGATAATGAAAAAGATTTCCTAACATATATCAAGTCTTTATTAATTTGCTTTTTAAGTACTTAGGAATGAAAAACTTCATTAGCCTAGATTATAGGATATTATTGGTATTTTGATATTCCCATATTACTCAGATGATTAGATTACAACATTGTTGTTTGCCCACTAGGGTATTAGATCCTTGAGTGGATGTTGGAGTTATCATTTTTAAATGATAACCATTGTTCAGGAAATTATTACTAATGGATTTTTACTTGTCCACCTGTCATGGAATCTGCTAATTAAAGTAAGACTGGGCTTCCAATCTGGGTGTGTAACAACCCAGTGGAAAGCCCATAATGCCAATGGCATAGCAGTTCTGATCAGTTTTAGTAGGGATCCCCTATTATTCTTGTGAGGGAAATAAAAGTTAAAGAACATGCCAAGGGCCCCCATTGCAGCCATTTGTCTTGCTATGGGGGGCAACCATGGGTCTTGCTGGGGCATCACCCAAGGTTGGGAGAGGCAAGGTGGATGACCAATCCTCCTGGGTTTGCAGTTGGTGACCTTTGGGCTCTTTTTCCAAACCTTCTTGTGCTGTTCCATCATAATAAAAATTCTGAAAATCATCAAAGTTTTCAAAAATTTTGAAATACTGATTGGGTTTGTAATCAAATCAAATCAAATTGATTTGACTATCAGGAGGCCTTGGGCCTTGCCTTGTGACCATTGAGGGTTTATACAATGAGTTGAGAGGTTGGGGACGTCACTAGAATGGAGGATCAATTTGATAAATTGATTTGGACTGGATTGGCCCTCGGTGAGATGGCCTAGATGGTCTGGTATCTGGCCACCACCTCACGGTTGCAAAGATGGCAGTTCCTCACCTCCAAATGGAGAATTGCAACTAGCAGAGATGGCCTCATTCTGTCCATATTGTGCCAAACCACCAGCAGATTGTAAGAGCGATTTAGTTTGAATTCTCTGACTATCCTGCAAAGTGGGATGCAGACCTGGAGATTGTCCAATGGGTGCTGAAGGGGAAACAGGTTGTTGTGAAGAGTTTGGCAGATCCAAAAACTCTTCAGAAGCAGAGGATTGGCGTCATGTGCCTGTGGCAAATTCTTTAATTGCAATCACCGTTTGGCGGGCTGCCAGATAGATGGCTTGGAGGGCCCACTTGATGACCATCAGCCCTAAAACTTCAGATTGCTGCATAATTTGATGGGTAAGTAAAAGTATATTGGAAAAAGAGATAGAGCTCGTGGAGTAGGTTTGGGTAGGATCAGCTTTATTTAAACTTAAAAGTGAAAATGGACCAACAACTGCTCCTTCCAGAGGCAGATGCCTTATATATGAGAAGTGGGGAAAAGGGGGTCATGTTTGTGTTTTCTTGGATAGTGGCAGCGGATGTACTCATGGATACTCAGCCTGGGCTTGGGGCGTCGTCATTCAGCTTACACAAAGGTTGCAAAAGCTCTGGCAATGTAATTGGCTGATCCGCCATGGAGGAACCCTCACTGATTTAAACTTTGCGGATTTACTTGGATTAAAGGGGCGGCCAAATTGGACTCTTCCAGGGTTGATTCTGACGAATTTTTAAGAGATTTTTTAAAAAAATTTAAAAACGGATTTTTGATTTGGATTGGTTTTCCCAGACCCAGAATTTCAGATTCCATGTTCCAGACCGGGTTTCCTGACTCAGGAAACATTTCCTAAGTTTTGAGGCCAATTTTCTTTTTTTCCAAGGAAGTGAGGGATGGCGGAGTGGAGGCCAGTGGAGGGGTAAGGTGCTGTTGGTGACTTCTGGCCTGTATTACCTCCCTAAGAACCTCTTTTATCATTTCTACCAGAGAATAAGCAGCCAAAGAGAATACTGTGGAGTGATCTTTTGAGGCCAATGCAGTGACCCAACGTCCATCAACCACATTTCCCAAGTCCACCAGTTGAGCCAAGGGCTCCACAGGGGCATTAGGTCCCTTATTCTTCCTATAAGTGATCTTTTCCCAATCCAACCCAAGAGGTTGGGTCTCCAGACTCTACACCGCCAAGGTATTGATCTACGGATTGTTAATGTTTCATCAGGGATGATCCCTGACAATAAACTTACTTTATGGTATGATTGCCATCAAAATAATTCGTAATCTAATCATATCAATCAATTAGGGTTTGTTACCAATTGACTCTGGAATCTATGTTTGTACTGAAGCACCAACAATACTTCTGCTAGTAACTCACAGTCTAACTTTTTTTATTTAATGCGGCCTACTGTTGATGGGTAAAGTTCCTATTATATAATCAGGCTGCCATCCTAATTAGGAGACTCCGCTGAGGTTAATTAAGATTGTGGGGATTCTTTCTTCAGTTAGCCATGAAGAGGTTGTAACTATGGTCTGCAGTGAAATCTGACTAGGCGGATGGGGAAGGTCCTCATGGGTGATACCTCAGAGGGCTAATCCACCAACAACAGCTTCTGTTTCCCAGTGAGGCACCAACGGAAGAGTTGGTCACAGGATCCCCTTTAAATTCCCTGATTTTTAAGTAAAATAATGATAAAAGTACTAAAATTACTTTTATAACTTAAACTATTATACATTCAATGTATAGTTACTCTAGGGATTAGAGCTTAATGATAGAATATCCTTTGTCTACTTTATTGGCTACTAAGATCTCTGAAGACTCTGCGAGAAGAGAGAGGACTGTAGGAGACTTTCCCTACCATTTCAGAGATACTCAAAAGTTTTAGAAGGTCAAGCACCTGTCTAGCATTTGTTTTTTACTCAACGTGGTTTTTAAGAGCTCAACTTAAGTAATAGTATTCGTACTATTACTACCCTAATTCAAACAATATAAATACACAATCAACGCACATGTCAACAACCTGTGCAGTTAACTAGAACTAAAGCGAGCAACACACCCAGAATTTTATGTGGTACTCATTATTAACAGTAACTGGCTCTCAAATGTTAACATTTGGTGCTCACTACAAGGTTGATTAATTTTTTAAAAATCCAGATTTATAAAGAGAATCTATCAGCAATAATGTTTATGAGAACGAACTTAGGAAGATTTTAGTGGAATTAGAAACCATCAGAAAGAATGCGCTAAACTTGGCATCATAGGATATTTGTGCTATTTTAAAGGAACGGGTGACAAAAGATGAGGAAAAGATTGAACAGATCAGAAAAGTCAACAATGACCTTTATGGGAAAGTTACTTTTTTGAAGTAAAAAGAGGGTGATTTAATTAAGGAGATCTTATTTCAAAAGACTGAATGCAAAACAGAGAGAGAGTCTTTCCAACGCTTCAAAAGGACTTGACACAAATGTTGTGGTGAATGGAGGAATAAGAAATCATAATGTGATTGTGCTCAAATGGAGGCGAATGAAGCTGACAATAATATGTACAAAACTCCAGTCTGGAAGATACATCATTAAAAAATATGCTTAAATTGTTTGTTGCAATGTCAGAGATGACTTCTAAAGACATTTCACTGTGATAAAATACTGGCGTTTTTCCGCCTTTTTGAGATGATAATAGTTAGATATGGGGACTGACAAAAAGTGGTAGCCATAATGGACTGTTTAGACACCAAATTGCCAAGATCTTGTGTTGCATCATCTTAAAGGAGACAATTAATTGCACTATGAGGGTAAGGAAGCTATTATGATTGAGCTTGGTAGTTCTAAAATGGCCAACTGTAAACAAGAGTTTATGGGTATTGTTAATTCTCAGTGTTTGTGGCCTGATTCCGCCAAGTTGTTTTTGCACAGGGTATGATTCACTGAGCAACCAAATCAGATGATATGAGGATCCCCAACTTATAATAAAACTTTTAATAAAATAAGTATGGAGCTATCGCCCCTTATTATGAACTTTATTTTACTATAAATTGCAGACTTATCTTCGCGCTCCTCTTCTTGTAAAAACCTCCTCCCTTGTATCTTCCATCAGACTCTTTATACCTCTGTTCCTCAGCTGGATGCATCCTCGGCTTGGTACTCTTCTATTCTGCTTTCCTTTTTGACTTATTCTTATTTGTATCAAATCTTGGCATAAATCCTCTCAATTCGCCAAATGCCTCATTTTGATGCACTTAAATTACCAGTACCAGTTTGATCCCAGTAGATTCCATACATTCCGCCATAACGACTTAGGGCTTATCATCCAGTCATATTGGAATTATGACATTACCCCTCCTTGACTGGACAATAGGTTCCTACTGTTTGCATGCTCAAAGGAACTTCACGTGGACTCAGTTGATAACCTGACCCCCAGCGGGTTCCTTAATTGTGTAGACATCTGTGCCAGTCTTCTCAATAATCTCAAACAGGTTGACCCAAATATTGGAGAGCTTATTTTTCCATCCAAATCCATGCTGATCGTGGAATAAAATGTAATCCCCTACAGCAAACAATGGAAGATTACTCCATCGCTTCTGGTTGGCCGACTGGTCATGGATTTTCTTTTCTAGACTGGTGGAGTAGGCTTCCATTTGCAACTTGATCAAAGTATCTGTGAGTTGGTTCAGATATCGCTAAGGATTGACCCCACCAGTGTCCTCTACACACAAATATAACAAGGCAGGCAGAGCCAGATGTCGACCATACAACAATTGAAAAGGGCTCTTACTAGTGACCAAATGATAGCTGATATTGTAAACAAACACAGCAGTAGGTAGAAGGGCACTCTATTCTGAGGGCCAATCCGTTATCAATTTGTGGAGTATGTTTACTAGGGTTCCATTGACTCGCTCCACCATCCCATTAGATTCCAGATAATAGGGGGTGGTCAAACCCCATGAATCGCCATCAACTTGTTTAACTTTGGCAGAATATGCGAAGTGAAGTTGGTTCAGTTGTCCTTCAGAATGAACTGCGGGCAGCCATGCCGCTGTATAATGCATTCCATAATGAACTTGGCAGTGATGACCACACCCAAGTTGCTAATAGCCCTGGCTTCCACCCATCGGGTCAAGTGATTGATAGTGACAATTATATACTTGGATTGATTGGCACTATTTGGCAGAGGTCCCACTACATCAATGGAAACGGTGTGCCAAGCAAACTGGGGTTTCACTAGTTGGTAGGTGGTTTTCTTGAAGAAAGGTTTTTCTACTTGACACTGATGACAACTAATTGTTTCCAATACGTCATAATGCATGCTCTCCCAGTAGTATTGGGATCGCAACATCTCCAGTGTTTTCCGCAACCCTCCATGGCCTACAGCCTGATGAGCATCCATAATTATTGCAGGTCGGGCTGAAGGCTTAGGGAAACTCAACATCTGGTCACCAATCCACTTATATAGTTCTCCTTCACATAGAAAGGTATCCACCCTAAGTCCATCTAGTACCTTGATCACATGTGGCAGCTCATCCTGGTATTTATTTACCACCATCTTCTCATACATTATGTCAGCTAGATCCTGCTGTGATTGCAACTGTTGGCAGCCTAGAGAGACAATCCGCATTTTGGTGTTTTGCTCCCAGTTGATGCAAAATCTCAAAATCATATGCTTGCAGCTTCAACGCCCAACATGCGAGCCATCTCTCCGGTTCATGAAGATTCTGTAGCCAGTGCAAGGAAGCGTGATCCGTCACTACTTGAATCTCACACCATGCAGATATACTCAAAACTGTTTATAAGTGTAAATTACTGCTAAACATTCTCACTCAGTAATGGTGTAGTTCCATTCGTGACAGTTCAAACTTTGACTACAGAAGGCAACAGGATGCTCCACGCCATCATCGTCCTTCTGAGATAATACTGCCCCTATAGCGGAGAGCGAGGCATCCATTTTCACTATAAATGGCTTATCAAAGTTGGGGTATTGCAAAATGGGTGCACTTGCTAACGCGGTATGCAATACATCAAAAGCGTTCTGGCATCGTTCCATCCAATCAAAAGAAGCGTTTTTTTAATTTTAAAAGTGGGGCCCCAATGCAGCTGAAATTGAGAATGAACCATTGGTAATACCCAACCATTCCCAGAAACACTTGAATGTCCCAAATATTCACTGGGCGAGTCATCTTGCTTATCACTTCCACTTTAGCTGGCTGTGGTTTAAGCCCATGTGAATCCACAACAAACCTGAGGTATTCTAATTGCTCCTTAAAGAAATGGCACTTTTGAGGCTTAATTTTGATATTAGCAGCAGCGAGGCGCTGAAACACTTGCTCCAAGTGGTCTAGGTGCTCTGTAAATGTCCGCGAAAACACATTGATGTTGTCAAGGTAAACTAAGACGCAGGACAGCTTTAAATCACCTAAAATTGTATCCATGGCACGCTGGAATGTAGCCAGAGCATTACACAACCCTTGTGGCATGCGCGCCAGCTGGAACAATCCTCTTGAGGTGATGATCGCACATTTCTCCCATTCCATTAATGGCAATTTGATCTGCCAATACCCTGAGATCAGATCCATGGTGGAAAAATAGTTCGCCCCACCCAATTGGTCTAATGCATCATCAATCCGCAGGAAGAGGGTAAGAATCCTTCTTTGTTACATTATTGAGTTTACAAAAGTCAATAACCACTCAGTTCATGCCATCCTTCTTTTTTACGATGAGCACAGGTGACCCCACAGACTGTTTGATGGCTCTAGCATTCCTTGCTCAATAAGTTTATCTACTTCATTGGAGACAACCTCTTCCGCTGCTTTTGAACGTCTAATAGGTCATGAACGAATGGGAGGGTGATCCCCCATGATCTATCCGATGTACCACCCCTTGAGCGCACCCCAGGTCATGATCATCATTAGCAAAAATATCCTGATACTTTTCAAATAAGGCCATAGCCTTATCTTGTTGTTCCGCCAATAATCCCATGAGCACTTCCCGTGGAACCACAGTCAGTACACCAAATGAGGAGTGAGCTGGTAGTCTGAGATCTTCCCATGAGCCAAAGTCATGAATATGACAAACTTCCCCAATAGGGATAAAGTGTAGGTAAGCCACCACTTGGTGCCGCCTGATTGTTATTGTCTCCTTCTGTAGGTTTGCGAGCAGCACCTTCACCTCCCCATTTCCAGGAAACAATAACCCTGGAGCCACATGTGGTTCAAGCTGCAAGTGCTGATGAGGCGCCAGGATTTCTCCATAAAGCCCCTTAGGGACTTCAATTTTGAGCCCAGTCCCTATTATGCCCTGGTGTCCAGATGGTAAGCTTAAAGGGCGCATTGCTCAAAGCAGGATTCCCTTATACTCATATATCTGGTTGGGGAGGATCTTGGTCCACTGACTCAGTCACTGGTAGCAAACAGGGATTACTCCATCACTGTATGCTAGATTGATCTGACCATAGTGGACTGGATCCGTTGGGATTCCACCAGAGGAAAAATATACTGGAATTTGTTGACCAAATATGGTAAGGGTTTCTTCCGCCATATCTATCACAACGCCAAATTTCCTCATGAAAGCTGCGCCAATTAACATATTGTAGTGGTTATTTGGCAAAACCACCGCTGGAGCAGACACCTGAACTGACCCAAATCATAGAGGCAACGCGCTATATGCTCCTTCTGACACAGTGCTGTGCATTCCCGCAGTCCCATATACTACTGCAATGGTCCACATCCAGTTTCAACATAAGTTTAGCCACCAACCGAGTGGAGACTATGTTCACAGGTGCTCCCATGTCTATGATAGCGCGGATTTTTGTGTTTTGAACGAATATGTCGCAATAAGTACATTCTGAGTAGAAAGAATCATTGGTGTGTATTGCTTGTACGTTCAAGGGCTTTGTGCTACTCAAAAAAGAAGAAATGCCCTTGCCAACTTGAGGATATTCACTAGCAATTTTCTCCACTGGAATGGCTATGGTAACCCCTACTAAAGGAGTGATGTTTAGTGAAGGATCTGGTTTGCTAATGCCAGTCTGTTCCAGGATCTGCCACGCATATGGCTTCTGCACATCCTGGCAAAGCTCAGCCTGATGGGGTGAGCCTTTACTCATGGAAGCAGAAGCAGGGGTATCCAACGAAAGCTGCTGGTATAACAATCATCCAATTGAGGGTTAATTTCTACCCAAAAAGATGTTTGGGGATTGTTGGGGACAAGTGATATGGACTTAGCAGAGATAGAGCATCCCATCTCTACTCCGCTTGAGCTTTTCCCTGCTTGATTATCCTAATTGGCATTGCATACACATGTGGTTGACTAAAGCAATTGGCTGCATAATGCCCTCTTTGTCCACACTGGAAGCAAGTGTTCATAAAAGGTGCGCGTCTATAGTTTGGGGCGGAAGACACAGGCCAATTATTGCCGGTAAGGTTCCAAGGTTGCAGATGAACTGGGGAAGCGTACCTGGACTGGAAAGGGTATATTGTCTCATGTGAGGGACAACTATATTCCAGCGGCTGATAACCCAGTCGCTGTAACCTATATCCTGCAAGGGTTGGAGCGGGGGCAACAGCAATTTTTGGGCTACATTGGGAGCGCTGTTTGTGGTGGAGAGCCGCCATAAGGCGTTTACAATCTGAATAAGTCTGGTATCCCCATCCAACACATGGGACATAGCGTTATATAGTTCCCAATATGGTTTGACAGCCGCCGTCATTGCTATACTTACATCTTCAGTGGTTAAGATATTGGCCCCAAGCAGAACTTATGCTTCCACAAAAAACCACTCAGCAAATTCTGACAGAGTTTCGTTTTGATCAAACTGTATAGTCATAAAGTCAGCTTTTCGTTGACACATCTTGATAGCACCCCTGAACAGCTGGATGATAATCGCTTTTACTTGTGCATAAGATACTGAGCAGTTGGGAAGATAGCAGGTCACCTGATCAGCGCTGTCCACATCCAAAGTAGACAGCAACAATTTTGCTTTTTGTCAATTTGTAGCTCCTTCCACAGCAAATTCATGAACCGCTTAAAGTAACCTTGTAGGTTCCTATCATGACTGAAAGGAGGTAATTTCTCAATATGAACAAATTCGCTTTGCTCTGGATCCCTGCTGTGAAGGGCATGCGAACTGTTGTCAGAGCGACTATGGGAACCATTCCTTGATAAGTTATCACACAGATGGCTGAAAGGACTTGAACTTGGCAAAAAGGAATCAGGAGAGGTGTTGTCACATGGGGGGTTCACCATACCGCCCAACGGATATTCATTTGTTGATCCATAACATTCTTCCCCCAAGTTGCCAATAACTACCCCATTCCCCTCAGCTCTGGTATGCTCCGCGAATTGTTTGCTGATCAACTGTTGCAGCATTACATATTGTTGTTGCAATTTCTGGTGAACTCCCCTTTCTTTGTTCAGTTGCTTTTCCATATCTTGTATTCGTGAAAGAACTTCTTTGATTATATCCTGCAAGCAGGGTTGCTGTTGGAACAAAGGAGAGGACTTCTCATTGTAGAGTAATAGGCTTTCTGGTTATTTTCAACTGTAGTTGCTTAGTGGGCCCCCTGTAGTGAGCACCACTGTTAATTCTCAGCGTTTGTGGCCTGATTCTGCCGAGTTGGTTTTGCACAGAGTATGAGCCACTGAGCAACCAAATCAGATGATATGAGGATCGCCAACTTATAATAAAACTTTTAATAAAATAAGTATGGGGCTATCGCCCCTTATTATGACCTTTATTTTACTATAAATTGCAGACTTATCTTTGCACTCCTCTTCTTGTAAAAACCTCCTCCCTTGTATCTTCCATCAGACTCTTTATACCTTAGTTCCTCAGCTGGATGCGTCCTCATCTTGGTACTCTTCTATTCTGCTTTCCTTTTCAACTTACTCTTATTTGTATTAAATCTCAGCATAAATCCTCTCAATTTGCCAAATGCCTCATTTTGATGCGCTTAAATTACCAGTACTGGTTCGATTCCAGCAGATTCCATACATTCCACCATATTGACTTAGGGCTTATCATCCAATCATATTGGAATTGTGACAGGTATTCAATTCAGAAAGGGTGAAAACTTGGATGCACTCTCCGACTGTTTACCAGAATTTGTAGATCCTGGTTGGGGCAACAGTACTTCTGGACTTCAATGCATGCATAGCCATGCAAGTTGCACTTCAGCCCTACAGAGATTTATATCAGATTATGGAAGTGATGCTTGTAAACCAAACTTTACATCACAGATTGTTGATCATCTCAAGATGTTAGGAGCAACGTTTAAAGCACACAATTGAACTTTTAAAGTGATATATATAAAAGCTCAGAATATTGCAAATTTGCTAAGACAATAAGAAACCTGAGAATTAAATTGTAATGGTAAATAACCTATAAGATAGAAATGAGCGGATAGAATTCTAATCCGCTGTTACCAATGGGGAAAATTGAGAATGAAATTGCTCAATGTTGAGATATTAAGATAAATAGAAAGTTACTTTAGTGAAGACTAAGGAAAAGAAAAGAAGTCAAGGCTTGGGAAAAAGACCAGCAGTCTAGATAGGGACAACACAGTACTGCTATCAAACCTGTTCCCCTTGATATAATGTTCAATAGCATTGATATTTCTAATTTATTTGTGGAAAAAAATGCACCTGATCTACTCTACCAGGTGTTCAATATGGTTGTTAATGCAATTACATGATAAAAAGCAAAGTAAATTGACCCTGAAATTGTAAAGGAGTTTCTCAGACATACACTCGTCAGCTGGCAGAAAAGATCAGATCTGCTGAAAGCACTGAAGAATTAGTCAAAATGAAACAAGATGAGGGGAACATTTACTTACCTATTAGCAATATCTAGGAATCATTTCCTGATTTTTCTGCGCAATTGATTGATACTCTCAATTCAGTGAATAATTCCTCATTCACTCATTAAACACCTTATTATAATACTATGAGTGTGCATATTCATGCATTATAGTCAATGGAATAAGAGTACAGGCGCTATATACAGTAAAGAGCCCATCAATATTGTTTGACTAAATTTGTGAAACAAATGAAGGTTTTTCTGGATTTGGATCACTATAAAGAGTATGGAACTTTAGCCATACAATGGCAAGCTGGATTTCACTTTGGAGGAGTTTTTATTAATCCTCCTATTTTGTGTCCCCGCCGTTTTGCTCTAAATAAGGCTTCCCAAATTTATAAAAATATAGATAAAATGGCAGTGTAAGCTGCAGCTGCCCCTGCCAACATCCTACTCCGCCAGCATCTCCATGGGGTAATGGCACCCTCTTATGGAAACGGCATAAAGAAGTTTATACTGGCCTGCCAGTCTGGATGCATAAGCACCCAAAAGCAAGCCAGAATTCCAGAGGCATTGCCACCAAAATGACGTTGTATGGAGCTGGGCATTGGGAAACAATAAATTGTTGGTGTAAGACAATAGTGAATATCATCCTGAGAATGAACCAAATCAAGTCTGTCCCAGAAACTGGAGGTTTTTCTGCAGGGGGTGGAATCACAGGTATGGTTTCAATAAGATCACCAGTATACGGGGTTAATATGACTGGGGAGATAAGGGGGCAGATCCTTGCTTGGAGATGGTGGATATAAGGCCACAAGATCCCAGTATATTGTTGACAAAAGTTCATAACGTCAGGGTTAAACTGCCAGAGGTACCTAGCTCGCTGAATCCAGTCTATGACAGTGGGGGCCATAATGACCATGAGTACTGGTAGAGCCCATCTGGTATATGGACCGATGGGCCACCAGGGAAAAGCTATCGGGAATGAGGCCAGAAGAAAATCAAGAAAATCAAAATTGATTGGTTTTTGAGGCAAAATTTTATTGCAAAGGAAAGTGAAGAAAATTGACCAACAATTTTCTCAGTGCAATGCAACTGATCAAATAGTAGTCAATTGATGCAGGAATAAGCTGGGATCAAGACTCTCAATTTTGACCTAACCAGCGAATTATTTGGGAATGGGGCAGTTAAGTTCACTAGGAACTGACATCGAAGAATCCAGTGGCAGGCTGAGTCACTGTCAGTTTGACCTCAAATGTCTGAACTGAGGCTTGGCTACATTTCCAATGGTTGGCGTGATGGCGTTTAGCCTAATGAGCAGTGGGAATCCCCCAAGGCCAACCCACATAGGGGTGGTCCCAATTGGTTGGGAATGGTTTCAGGATGCCCAACCCGCCCATGCCTGGTCGCGGGCCATTTGTTCAGTCAAAAGCGTTGCATCAGCTGCAATGCCCAATTTGCTGAAGGGAGCTTTAAACCCTCATTGATGGTGCCCAAAACTATTACCTGCCCATCAAGGATGATCCCTGACAATTTTGGGAGGGAGTTAATTTTTTTGATCATAGTGTTGGCCAAATTGAAACCATCAGTGATTTCAGCTGATGAATCAGTTCTCATCCCTTTTTGACTACATGGAGTCTGAACATTGGGCTGATAATACTCAATTTTGGCCCCATCAAAATTATTTCATTGATCTCAGTGCATATTTCCCTTATTTACTGTACCAGTTCTGCTGAGGTGAGTGTGGGCACTGGGGAAGGGATCTGAAGAGGGAGGGCTGTTATCCAGCGCTTGTCTACCATGTGGGCGAGGTCGCCCTGGGTAATGAGGGGTACAGCCACCTTCTTTGATACCTTCTTACTTGGGAATGAAAAAGGGCCCAATCAACGCCCAGGGGATGTTCCCCAGGACTTACATTACTCTTTCCTTTTTCCAAAGGAAGGGCACCACTGCTGTGAAACTGCACGAGGGCTACATTCTTGTGCACCTTGGGTAACTTGATTGCCATTATCGTAGCAACTTTTATGGGGCGGGAGCTTTGGGGTGGGATTTGTGGAACGCTTTGACCAGTTCCATACAATTAGCACAATCATGCGCCTTGACCCAACTGTTCTCATAGGCCAGATACCTTTTCCAATCCATGAGATATTGAATGGACCGTCGGGATTTGCAGGATGCCAGGATATACTCCACCTTGGCCTCTTTCCCTATTCTCAATGATGATTGGTTCAGGTTTCATGGGAACTGTACCCTTGAAAGGTGACAACTGGGAAACATAGAAGACGGGGTGCTGTTTCCAGTAAGCTGGAAGCTTCAACCAGAACGCACCATTGCCCACGACCTCCTCCACCAAACGGGGGCCCAAACACTTACTTGAAAACTTATGGGAAGGGGCTTGTATTCATAAATGACGGGTATCAAGCATAACATAGGAGGCCACTGTTAGATTGTGACCTGGGAGAAACTTATGATTTGAAAACCACTTGTAGTCATCAATAGCTTTGGTGAGGTGTTCTCACACTAAGGATTGAGTTGACCTAATATGTTCCATGTGATCTGCGGCAGCTTGAACCTCAGGCCACAAGCAAAGTCTGACTGAAAAGGAATGATTATAACCCAATGTTGCTTTGTAGGAAGAAACCCTCATGGACACGTGGTTCCCATTTTTATAAACAAATTGAGCGAGGGGAAGGTCGTAGGCCCAGGTGTCCTGTGTGGCTGCAGCATAGCATCACAGGTACTGTTCAAGGGCTTGGTTAACTCGCTCAGTCTGTCCGTCAGACTGGGGATGATATGCTGTGGAATGACGGGGGAGATTTTTAGGATAGATAAGAATTCGCTCCAAAACCGCGCTGTGAACTGTGAACCATAGCCACTGATGATCTCCTGTGGGAGACCAAACATCGAGAACACATGGCATATGAAAAGGCGGGCAGTTTCCTCTGACGTAATTGTAGAAGTACAAGGAATAAAGAGGGAAAATTTGGTGAAACGGTCAACCACCACCATCACCACTGTGAACCCATTAGAACAGGGGAGTTTAATGATAAAGTCCATGGACACAGATGTCCATGGACCCTCCACCTGCTGTAAGGGGTGTAAAAGGCCGTTTCTACTAAAGCGATCCAACTTAGCTCAAGCACAAGTAATGCAATCAGAGATCCAGGCCAGAACCTCTTTTGTCAAACCTGCCCAATTGTAGGTTCGCTTGATCAAGTCAATGCATTTCTTATTGCTGGGATGTCCGACTGTGGGGGGATCATGATGTGCACAAAATACCTCAGCTTTGAAGGAGGGAGGAACCCATATTTGTGACCAAAAATAAATGAGGCCCTCCTCCAAGGAGTATAGAGAGTGCTTATGGTTTTGGTGGGACAACTGTTCGACCAACTCCACACCCTCAGGGCAGGCCATTTGACTGGCTAAGACCTGAGCAACTAGCGGGGCGTTGGGAGCCAGAGCGATGATAGAAATGACAGGGGGGACAATTGACAGGATTTGAGTGGCAGGAATTATGGTAGCAAGGTCCACTTCCTCCAGGTCCAAGGAACAGTGGGAGGGGCTGCGGCTGAGAAATTTGGGAAGTACATTGAGCGCCCCTTTTACAAATTTGTATTTGAAATTAAAACTACACAAGTTCTGATAAGTTCAGGCTTGCCGGTGCGCCAATTTTTGGGGTTAATAAATATACAAGAGAGCCTGGTGATCTGCGGACCATTAACTCATGTTGAGCACCCTGTAACAGATACCTCCAATGAGTTAATGCCCATGCTACGGCTGCCAACTCCTTGTCATAGATGGCCCAATACTGCTCTGTAGAGGTGAACTTCCAGGAAAAAATAAGTGACCAGATGTTCCAGGCCATCATGCTCTTGGAGTGACACTGCCCCACTGCTACTGAGGAGGCGTCGCATGCAATGATATATGGCTTGGGAGGATCTGCATGTTTGAAAATGGGAGGGAACAAAGACACTACTCTGATTGATTCAAATGCCTGTTAGCATTTGGGCATCCAGCAAAATGGTATGTTCTTCCCTGTAAGGGGGTGGAGCGGGGCAGCAAGCTGGGAAAGTGCCAGAGAAATTTTCAAGAAAATGATGGTTCCCAAGAAACTCCATAGTTGTTTCTGGGTAGTTGGGGTTGGCCATTCTCGGATAGCCTCCAACTTATTGGGAGGGATTGTGTAACCATCTTTATGGATGAGGTTTCCAAGAAAGGTAACCTCCTCCTTATAGAACTCACATTTGGAAGGCTTGATAACAAGCCAGCTTTATGCAAGGCGGCCACAACAGCTTCCAAGTCAGTAGCGTTTTGTTTGGGAGTCAGGGAGTGAACCAGCATGTCATCTGTATGAAACTGCACAATTAAACCAGAGGTCACCCAGTACATTGTCAATCATATGTTAAAACATAGCGGAAGCATTCTTCAGCCCAAAGGGCATCACGCTGAATTGGAAAATACTTTGTTTCATCCAGATCGCTGTTAACCATTCTTGCCCTTCATTATCCAAATCTGGTTAAAAGCGTTAACTAGATCCAGCTTAGAGAACACATGGGATTTGTCGATTGCCTGGCTGATTGTCTGCTCCAGAGGCAGGGGGTAGGGATCAGAAACCTTTACTTTGTTTAAATGACCATAATCCACACAGGGACAGAGGGAACCATCAGCTTTTTTGGCAAAGACAATGGGGGATGCGACTGGTGAGGTCTCCTTAGACAGCCACCCTTTTTTCAGCATATCGTCAACCAAGTGTTGAGCGCAATCTCCTCCTCTGCAGTATGGGGATACAACGGAAAGTTGATGTTCACCAACTTACAGTCATACAAAATCCACAGTCAAATCTAGTGTGAGGATGCAGATGATCCGTCTTTTCAGAGTCAAAGATGCCTCAATAGTGCATTAATATTTCAGGGTATTGGCCTGTATGCCCGCAAGAGTGATTAGGGAAGTAATAGAACTGCAGCCTTGTGTTTTCTTAAGAGTGTTAATCAGATGGAATTCACCCTCCAGTTGATCATTGATGAATGACAACATATTTGACTCCAGTTGAATCTTGTCATGTTGTTGGTGCCACCATCCTACTTCTAAGATCACCGGAAACACCAAGTTTGGCATAGCAGAGAAATGATCGCAGAAGCTAAACTGGTGTACCAAAAAAGGTACTGGCCGATGGATGACATATGAGGTCTGGGAAGCAGAAGAAGTCACCATCACCAAGGGACCCGCATCCATGTCCAGTTCTAATTGTTGGGCCAGTTTGACACTCATGAAATTACCCATGGCCCTGGTATCCACCAGGGCTTTGAAGGAGACATGGTGAGAACCAACATTAATCTTCCTAGGCAATAAGAAATAAGTGAAGTTTTGTTTATTGGAAGATTCAGCCGTTTCTGTTGCAACTGAAGAAATAACTGGCAATTTGTGGGAAAGGTTGGGGGCTTTCTCTGGAGCAAAAATTGGAAGTATGAGGGCGGGAGAGCTGACTTCCTTCATCTTGGCTTTTACAGATTCATTTACAGGTGAATCAAAGTCAGCCAACTCAGACACAGGAGTTGTGACAGGATCGGCAGCTGGGTCCATTGCTGTTTTGAAGGTAGACACTCCATCCGCATCTTTATTGGGTAATAATATCATAAAATTTCCCTTTTAATAGTGGGAAGCATGGCAGGGGAAAGCATTAATAGTAGTCGCGGTGGCACATATTTGATCTACTGTTCCTTGTGAGGTGGACCAGACCTCATGATGAGCAGAAACTGAATCCAAGCCTGATCTAAAGACTGCCTGAAGAATATCATTAGAGAAGGCCAGCATAAGAGCCAGTCACGGAAGGTAGAGATCAAAGAAGCCAATCTAGGGGCTTTGGCCATAGTATAGAGCAATCTGAATAAGTGGTCTGAGCATGACACAGGGGGTTTCTAGGCAGCTGATACAACAGCCTTCAATGTAGTGGGGTCTCCCTTCTATGAGGAAGAGCGCAGAAGGCTTTTAACCCAACAACGGGCGTCCCCTTCCACAGCATCCAATAATGTGACCCCTTGTTTGGCATGAGATAACGTGGAGGCGTTATTAAGAGCAATTTCCAAATGCATTTGCACCTCAGCAAGGGTGCCAAGGACTTGATTGGCTATCTCACAGGAAGGAACTCGTGAACTTCCTTCTGGCCTATTGGGAGGGGAAGAGTAGCAATCCACGCAGCTTGGTCAGTCTGAAGAAATCTCTCCAAGGTAGAGTGGATACTATTCCCAAAATCGGCAAGTGACTAAACAAGCAGCAAAAAGCAGGCTACTGATTGCACATTTATTTGGTAAAGGGTAACCACTGCAACTCCCACCTTGAAGAGCAGGGCAGAAGTGGCTGGAAACAATGGTTGGTAGATTATGTCATGGAAAAGGCAGAAGAAGTTTAGACTGCCTGCCAGTCAGGATGCATAAGCACCCAGAAAAGCAAGCCAGAATGCCGGAGGCATTGCCACCCAAATGACGTTATATGGAGCTAAGCATTGGGAAACAATAAATTGTTGGTGTAAGACAATAGTGAATATTATCCTAAGAACGAACCAAATAAAGGCTGTCCCAGACCCTGGAGGTTTTTCTGCAGGGGGTGGAATCACAGGTATGGTTTCAATAAGATCACCAGTATATGGGGTTAATTTGACTGGGGAGACAAGGGGGTGGATCCTTTCTTGGAGATGGTAGATATAAGGCCACAAGACCCCAGTATATTGTTGACAAAAGTTCATAACGTCAGGGTTAAACTGCCAGAGGTACCTAGCTCGCTGAATCCAGTCTATGACAGTGGAGGCCATAGTGACCATGAGTACTGGTAGAGCCCATCTGGTATATGGACCGATGGGCCACCAGGGAAAAGCTATCGGGAATGAGGCCAGAAGAAAATCAAGAAAATCAAAATTGATTGGTTTTTGAGGAAAAATTTTATTGCAAAGGAAAGTGAAGAAAATTGACCAACAATTTTCTCAGTGCAATGCAGCTGATCATATAGTAGTCAATTGATGCGGGGATAAGCTGGGATCAAGACCCTCAATTTTGACCTAACCAGCGAATTATTTGGGAATGGGGCAGATAAGTTCACTAGGAACTGACATCGAAGAATCCAGTGGCAGGCTGAGTCACTGTCAGTTTGACCTCAAATGTCTGAACTGAGGCTTGGCTACATTTCCAATGGTTGGCGTGATGGCGTTTGGCCTGATGAGCAGTGGGAATCCCCCAAGGCCACCCCACATAGGGGCAGTCCCAATTGGATGGGAATGGGTTCAGGATGCCCAACCTGCCCATGCCTGGTCGCTGGGTCATTTGTTCAGTCAAAAGCGTTGCATCAGCTGCATTGCCCAATTTGCTGGAAGGGAGCTTTGAACCCTCATTGAGGGTGCCTGATACTATTACTTGCCCATTGGGATGATCCCTGACGATTTTGGGAGGGGTTAATTTTTTTGATCATAGAGTTGGCCAAATCAAAACCATCACAATTCTGGCCGATGAATCAGTTCTCATCCCTTTTTGACTACATGGAGTCCAAATATTGGGCTGATAATACTCAAAACTTGAACCAATCAATTTCATTTTAGTAATCTCGACACAGATTTCCCTGAATAACTGTACCAGTTCTGCTGTGGTGAGTGTGGGAACCGGGGGAGGTATCTGAAGTGGAAGAGCTGTTATCCAGCGCTTGTCTACCATGTAGGCGAGGTCGCCCTGGGTAACAAGGGGTACAGCCACCTTCTTTGATACCTTTTACTTGGGAATGGGAAAAGGGCCCAATCAACGCCCAGGGAACGTTCCCCAGGACTTACAAACTCCTAGTTAAGGATAATCCCATCCTAAATTTCCCCCTCAATTTTGAAGAGGATAAAAATATGAAAGTAAGGAGCTTGCTTTTGGTGTGAGCTGCGCTTGCATTGATGCAGCAAAAACTTCTCATTTTGACCTTTATTATCTTAAAACTTGCCAGTGCATTAAGGTGTTCACTTGTGTACCATCTCTCATCACTTTTTCTGAGCATCAACTTACTCAATATGTTGAGCGATGGACACCAGCAGCCTCATAGATAAAAAATACAGCTATACTTCTTTATGATGCATTTTGCTGATATTCCCACCCCAATGCTGTCCACCATGGTCCACCAGCTAAAGCGATCACTGGATAAAAGTTTCCCCAAATCTTTCTTGCTGTCTAATATGTCTTCTTAGGCAGATAACTTAGGGGCTATATTAAAAATTATTTTTATGATAACTTCTTGTTTGTCTAATTTGCAAATAAAGGTGTGTGGCAGCTCTCCTTTTGGGTTGCGCACTACTAGTGCTAAAAAAAGAAAGAGTATGGTACTTCCAGACCAGATATCACAATAGCTTGTGGAGCCTACAGTGCGCTACCACTTTTTTAAATTGTTATTAGTATCAGACCCGTCATAGTGTTGGCTGATCAAAATTATATATTTTTATATGGCAGGACTCCTGAGAAAGTATGGTGTGAAGTGTGATCTTGAAGAAAATACTCCGGTGATTTTGGAATGAACCCTTCCCTTGGTATATCAGCAGAAAGTAGTAGCTTCACTGATAAAAAGGAATAATTTTGTAAATTTGTTTTAAAATGAAGGTAATAATCCCATTCAGCAAAAATTAGTTAAACAAATATGGAGGGAAATGCCAAAAGAGATCCTGGAAAATAGTAAAATACCATCAAGGATGAAAATGATGAACACATTCTGCCAGGAATGTAAATCATAGTTCACACAGAGTTAACACTAGAAATTCTGAGGCAATTGTATGGATAAACCGTTGCCTCATGGAACAAATTGATACTGAAGTCATGGGTAGCGCCAGGGATTATTATGCTAGGCCATGGCAAAATAATAGTGTTATTGACCAATATGGGGAAAACACAATGAAAATAGAAAATTTTATTTCATTTGTGCATTTAATCCTGAAAGCGAAACTCAGTGAATTCTAAGACTTTGGAATTTTACCTTAAATGGGATTACTGGTGATGTTGCTGAAAACTTTAATGTATTGGTCGATTATGAGAAACTGACTGATCTATTGGAATGACAGCAAGAAGAGGGCCTTTAATTATTTAAAAAGTATTCAGTTTGTTATAATTTTGGCAGTATCATTGGGATACACCATAAGGGTCACACAGGGTTAACCCTACTAAACAATGGCAGACAATGTGAGGATCGTCAGTCCTTGAAACAAATTAAAGATTCTAATAAAATACAAAGCAATTAGCTCTGACCACAATACTTTATTTATTTTAATATTAACAGATTCCTTCTTCTCTGTTCTCCCTTTTCCTATTAACAATCCTCCCTTCTTCAATTGTCCCATCTTGCTTATATACCAGCAACTTTAGTTGATACCACCCTTTGGTTTAGACTATCTGGTTCCACCATATTCTCATTGGCTCCAACAGAGTAAGCTATCATTAAATTTTCTATTGCCTTGAGTTGAGGTTTTCTGATAAATACTTGTTGTATGCTGACATCATCTTATTACCTTATTTGAGTTAATCCAAAATTATCCTTTCTTACCAAATATTGCCTCATCCCAAGGCACTCAAATAATTGTACTAATAATCATGGTCAGCGGATTCTATCCAATCCGCTGTAGCTATTTAGGGCTTATCATTCAGTCTATAAGAATCTTGACAGGGTGATAATTGCCCATGATGACCACAACCTCTGATGTGCTAAGGATGTGATCCATTAGGTTGACACTGGGTAATATCCACTAATACAAATGTGACCTGTCCATTGATCTAGGGCTGCTGAAGCAGTAGTCAGCAAATAAATTTGATATCTGGTTGAGCATGGGCTCCTCATTCCGTTGTGGGGTCCGTGGGTGATTTCATTCATAAAATTAAAGAAAGAGATGGATAAAATCACGCGGTGATCAATTATTGTCAATTAGATAAATCACCAAAAATGATTCTTATCCTCTGCCAAGGATTAACAACATGCTCAATTTCCTAGGGGAAGCCAGGTATATTTTGGCTATAAACTTGAGTATGTGATACCAGCAAATTGATTTGCCAGAAAAAGATCAAAAATATGCAATAATTACCATACAAAGACTATACTAGATGATTAGAATGTCACAGGGTTTGTGCAATGTGCTGTCATCATTTCAGAGGGTGATGGATTCCATATTGAGTGATTTGAAGTTATCTTTCGTTTAGTATACTTGAATGACATCAACGTATTCAGAAGGATTTTCACTGTTCAATTGGAGCATTTTAGGAAATATTAAAGCATTTGGCAACAGCAAATTTAAATTAATCCAAGAACATGACATTTCTTTACAAAAGAGTTTGAATATTTGGGGTTTTTAATAAACTCTGGAAGATTAAAACCACAACCGCCTGAGATAGAGGTCATTGAGCGGATGTTGATCCTGAAGAGCATTTAAAACTTTGGGACCATCTAGTACTAAAAAAAAAGAGCATTTAAAACTTACAAATTTTCTTGGAATGGTCAGCTACTATTTCTGATTTATCAAGGATTTTGCTAGAATTGCCAAAAATTATGTCACTTAATAAAGGATTTGTGTGGAACAAAAGGGCCCAAAAACTGAGTTGATGATATACAAAAATATCTAATGAGTAGCCCTGTGCTGAAATTTCCGAAATTTTAATCAAGAATTCATTATTCAGACTGATGCCTCATTATTGACTGTCGCAAAATCGACTATAGGCTCTGCTAGTATGCCAGGCCAACCAGATGAAGACTGGTTGACTTTTGCTGTTTTGCCTTCATTGGCGTACCAACCCTTACAAGTCTGCGTCCAACCCACCAACCAACCACCAACGACTTCGCCTTAGCCCCAGGTGTCCTCAGCATGTACCCCAGCGAGTCCTGCCCCCATCCTGGGTAGCTCAGGCACTCCCGCGCTTCCCCACCCTTGTGACCATTCACCAACCCATCTGGGCATGCCCCAGTGAGTTCATCCCCCTTCCTGGGTGGCTATGGCACTCCCACGCTGCACCCTGCAAAGTTGGCGGCCAGTCAGCATCTGCCATTGGTGGCCAGCTGGCCAGGTTCCCACCAGTTCCTCATAGGGAGGAGGCATGGGAGCTGGCAACACTGGCCACTCCAGGCGTAATCGCCCACACCTCTTGGGGATCTCCAGTCCCATCTACTGCTACTCTAGCTGACGAACTACTATCAAATAAAAGTAAGCTGGGTGCAAGAGAGATGTTTATTTGGAGGGAAGGAAGACTATCTATACTACTCTAGGCTACTGCACCTATGAAAATACTCATCAGTAATTCTCTGGAAAACCCACTGGCCACTAAATGCTGGAACTCTAGTAAATTTTTAGTCATTCCCTTGTAGTGATTCCCTCCTTGATCTGCTTGTCTCAGTCACCAAATTATTATAATAGTTTGATCCATCCTTGACATGATTCGCCAGTTGATCATATGTAAATTCTATAAATAAATATTTGTGCATCCTTGGCCTGAGTCGCCGGTGCTCCAGATTGGCAGCTGATTTTAGTCAAGATGATTTGATTGCAAATTCATCAGCTTTCTGCCAGAACTTCCCGCAATTGCCCACAGATGACATTCAGTGATGAACGCAGATTCTGCTGAACCTAATCTGATCTAAAATTATAACATTAAATAGTATCAAACTAGCCAATAATCTGGCACTTACACCCAACTAACTGACACCTTTAATAATGATACTATTGGAAGGAATCCATATGGTTAAAATCATGACAGTGACAATTGGCAGCATTTTAAGTCAAGTGGAAAATGATGGGGAAGAGCATATGGTGGCATATGTGAGCTGAACATTAATGCCAGTGGAAAGGAACTACACTGTTACAAAGCGAGAGTTCCTGGAGGTGATTTACACATGCAATAAATTTTGAGTGTATATACATGAGTTACACTTTAAAGTCATAACTGACCACTCGTCCCTATGTGGGCTACATAACCTTAAGGAACCAGAGGGGCGACTGTCCCAATGGGCTTTTAAACTACAAGCTTATGACTTCAAAATTATACACATATCAGGAGCAGCACATCATAAATGCTGATGGATTGTCACAAACGCCTACCATCCAAGTTGTATACCATCAAGTCTATGAATTATCTAACGAATGATTAAAGTGAGTATTGTGGAAAAATCCCAAGAAATTCAAAGCTTGCTAAAGAAAGCAATGGAGAATGTGAAATAAAAAATAGGCAGTTTTATGAATTGTTTGCCAGAAAGTGGTTTATTCCCTAAACCGTTGGAATGAGCATAGATCATTCAAGCCATACACAAAGACTTAGGGAATGGTAACTAAAGAAAACCATGGACATTATACACCAGTATTATTACTGGGAATCAATTGATGAAGATTTTATGGATTATCTAGCCTGTTGCAAGAAATGCCAACTCCACAGACTACACAAGAATTCAGTGGGATACAGAGGCTACGCCCTTAATTTTTGGCACATAGTGTCCATAGACGTTATAGGACCTTTTAGTTTAGTACTGGGTGTGTAAATTACATAATAGTCATGATAGATCATCTGATTAGATTGGTCAAGACAAAAGCCTTGAGAAGAGTAGATGCTACAAGCATGGAAAATTTATTTTGAGACAAGTAGTATACCAGCATGTATTCCCAAAAGTTTTATTAAGTGACAATGGGACCAACTTTACGTTCTACATGATTCCAAGGATGAATGAACTAATGGGAACCCGAGGACTAGTGTCCATTCCTTACCTCCCAGAAATGAATGGAATGGTAGAAAGAGTTAATACAAATCTAGCGACAACACTACAAAAATTAGTTGTAGAGAAAACTTCCACTTGATGAACTTATCTGAGTTCAGTTACCTTTGCCTACATTATCAGTTATCATATGGTGACATGAAAAACGCTATTTAAACTTTTAGATGGACAAAAGGCTGCACTACCACCAAATTAAGTATTCCACCATTGAACTAGCTTTGGGGTTTAATGCAGAGCAATACCTAACCTGGCTGGGAAATAGCATAATTGAGTTAAAATCTCAGGCATTCAATATGATGGTAAAGAAAAGAATAAGAGCAAAGAAAATGGATGTCAATAATTTTCCAGCGCTGAAAGATTACCATTTGGGAGAATGGTAGCCTATTGTGATACCCATAGGTTTGGAAAAAAAATAAACTGGACGATCCATGGTCAGGTCTGTTTGAGACTATCGCCAAGTTGGTGACTGATGCCTATATGATAAAGAACACTGAATGTGGTCATACAGTGAATAGAGTCTATGCTAAATAATTAAAGTATTGGACTTAGGAGAAAAAAATAATATAAAGAAAAAATTGATATAAGATTAAGTCATAGAAAAATTGATAAAAAAAATTCTGTGAAAAAATATATTTATAAGAAATCACTTTGAAAAAGAAAATTGAAAAATTAAAAAAAAAACTTTAAAGATATAGTTATTTATTGTTAGTTGTTGCCACAAGTAAGAAGATCTAACAGGGGCCCCACCTTCTGTTGTTAAGCGGGGAGAAGGGAGATTAACTATGATGAGTGTTATGATGAAGTTTGGCAGAATCAGAAGACACACTGTTTTGTCATGATCAGGACGTTCTGAAATTAGAATTGCTATAGAAGCCATTAAAAATAGATAAGTTTTCAGTAGGACTAGCTTGGGTTGAAACTTGGCCCGCTGTGAGTAGTCCCAGGGCACTAGAACAGGACTCAGCAAAGCTGATTAAGAAAATCCTGTGAACAATGAAGAGTTGTTGAAACCCTTCCAAGGTTGATACAGATTGACCATAAAATATTATCAGCAAGTACAAACAAAATAGTCCTGGTGTGGCATGATGCCATGGGAACTGCACTCAATAGAGGTGGCAGCAAGTTAGAAAAAAGGGAGAGGAAAAGCGTTGCAAAGATGGGCATAAAAAGCATTGAGTGTAATAAATAAGCTCCGCTGAAGTTATTTTGAAGCATGATGACCCTGGCCTGAGGTGGCATCCTTTCCCCTCACCTTCTTATCTTTCACTGAGTAATTTAGTCAAGCGGGGGGATATGTTGGTATTTTGATATACCCATATTACTCAGCTGATTAGAACACAATATTTTTGTTTGCCCAATAGGAGATTAAATCCTTTAGTGGATGTGGGAGTTATCATTTTTAAATGATAACCATTGTTTAGGGATTTTCTCTCTCATTACAATCACTTTTGCAACAAATTTTATTCAATACTAGGTAAGTTTGATAATCTCTTTGAGGAGATTAGTGTGCATCCAATGTTGAGTAGCAGTTGGGCGATCAAAGTAACGAGCACAGGTGTGGGCCCCGCACTGTACAAATTTTGTAAACGCCTCAGTGACACCAGAAGCCTCAATAAAAATAATAAAAACTGGTGGTTGGTATTTCCCTGGATATTTTGGCCTGGCAAGTGAAATGTAACCAGTTCATCAATACTTTGCATTTCCAGCCCCTGTTGTCAAGTCAGCACAGAGTTTGAGTATTTCTGAATATTAGTCAAACGGCGCTTTGGGAAAAGTTCTGTAGATATGTGAACAACCATTTTTAAATGCAGTATATGTCACACCTCACTCCATGCCCTGAGGTTGGTTGGACCTTGGGTTTGAAAATAAACAAGCAACAGACAAAGCCACACAGGTACATGTGGTGGAAGACCTCTCAGAGTATTTAATGGGTGGTCAAGACAAAGTGCACATATTTGACCAAAATTAAACCAAATTTTTGTAACGTTTGAATCCTCCCCACCACTATTAAGTACACAGTGCTGGATAACCACCTAATGGCTGGGCTTAAGGCATATGATGAGATTAAATTCTTTGAGATGCAACGCTTTATTCTCATGATAGACCTGTGCACAGGTAAAGTGATTGCTGTGATCACCCTATCCACAGCTGTTGCAGAAGACTTGACCTAAATCCCCCACACCACATTTGTTTTCATTGATGGGCAGGAATCCCACCCAATCTGTGTCACCGTGGATAGCGCGCCTCCTATCTGCACCTTTATTTGCGCTTTGGCCACAAGACCCACACCTGCCCAGCCAAGGAGGGCATCACACAAAACGAAATCCTACCTGAAGCAATGAGCAGTGCAGACACCCATTATAACCTGGCCATAGACACTGACTCCGCTTTTATGGGGCATGCAGGGATGTTACATTCAGGTCAAACCTGTGTCCCTGCAGGAGTGTAAGAAGGCCAAACAGGCCATAGGGCAGCAGCCAGGGCAGTGGCCACAGCCACATCTGTGATCCCACCTTCCCAATCCTAGGATCACATTGAGTCATTTGCTGCAGAGGCAGCTCGTGAATCCATCCACCAATCAGATTGTGCCAACCAACCTGATGACCTGATGGGTGAGTCAGATCTACCTGAGCAATGTTACCAAGCCCTGATCAAAACTTATTTTACCACACAGTTCTCTCACAAATTTTGTTGACCTGCAATGATGCACCACTGGAGCACAGCAATGTGAAAGCATGAAAAGCCAGCAAAAAATAACACATAAAATGAAACTACAACCAAAGTGTCAGAGTCCCTTAAGCCCACGTATACAGAAAGTAAAAAATACAATATGTGGGGTAATGCTTCTGCTGAGAAAGCGGCAAAGGAAGGCCAAGGGGGCCCTTTCCGTTGCACCTAAGGTGCAATGGGGGTGCCTTCACAATAGGGACATTGAACATTGCTGGACTCAAGGCCTCGCCATCTCAGGCTAGGAAACTGAGTTTTATAAAAAATAATTTACCTGTGGACATCCTGACCATTCAGTAAACCCACTGTCCATATGGTGCTGAGGACACATGGGCAACCATGCTCCTCCCTCCCTTTCTTTTTGGTCACTGCACTGTGGGGCTCTTATATGTGCAACCTGTAATTTAAAATTTATTTCAAGAAATCATACCTCAATGGCTGTGTGCTTGTTGTGTCCTTTTCATGGGACACTGAAATGCATGTTATCATTAATACTTATTCCCCAACCTGTGCGCAGGCTTACCAAATTCTTCTTGGCCATTACTTCCCTCCTGCTTCCCCCTAACTTTTTTGTGGTGGGCGATATGAACTGCTGGGCCAACCCAGCCACCAACCGCTAGCCTTTGGCACCTTCCCCCCTGCAGGGGATGTAGAACTTTGCATTATAAAAGCCACTTTGGGGCTTTTTGATACCCTACCTAAACATGCATCACTACTCCCCAACATGTCTCATCCCCATGTGCACAACGGTCAGCTGAGGTCAATGTCCCGCATTGACCTTAATCTTGCCCCATTGAAATTTTTGTCTCAGGTTGCATACTTTATGACAACAAAAATTGATTTCTCTGACCACAGGTTGGTGTCAGTTTCCTTCTCTTTATCGCACCCAGCGTCACAGGCAACAAAGTGGTGCTAGCTTCACCCAGCCAAGATCACGTCGCCCAGGTTTTCTCATGGGTGGAAACTAAAACCTCGGCACCAGAGTTCACCACATCGTTCTGTGTGGACCTACTTTCAACCTGGTCAAACTTCAAAGCGAACACCATCCACCAGGCATGCCACATCTCTTTGCGTTGCTCTCAGGCTGCCTCTGCAGTCGTTTTGTGCACTCTTGCAAAAGTGGAAACCTGGAATCTAATGTCCCTGCTGCAGGCTACAGCCTGGCTTGGGTCGCAAGTGGGCAGAGGTGTCCCCTCACCTCAATGCAATGTTAAGGAAACGCAAACATCACGTTTGTGTACAGTGCAAAGCAAAAAATATAACAGCAGGTGACATGTGCTCTGCCTACTTTTTCCAAAAATTCTTCACACCATGACAGAGCTTGGTTTGCACACAGGTGAGACGGCCAGACCACTCCATCACAGAAAATCTGGCCAAAGTGGCAATTGAAGATCCAAATAATTACCCCAAATTGTATTGCTCTGATTCAGTTGAACAGCTGAAGTTGCTGAATTTCTCAAAAGTGCACATATCTGTACCATTTTCCATTACCTGGAGTTGATAAATTTAATTTCTCAGGACAAATTCTGGTATGCCGTTCATAGTGCACCATAAAGGAAATTCCCAGGTCCTTTTGAGATTCCTTATGAGTTCTACAAGAAATATTTTGATTATTTCTCCTCTTTTCTGCTTGCCTCAATAAATCAATGATTGGTAGAAACGCGCCTCCTTCCTGGGGGCCAGGAAGCTTTACAATAACGCTGAATAAAAAAGGGGATAGGCTGGACTTGGTTAACTGGCGCCTATATCACTTACTAACACAGATACTAAATTATTTACCAAAATCATGGCTACCGCCTAGGGGAAGTTGCCTCTGATCTCATTTCCTCTGAGCAATTTGATTTCAATTTCAAGCGGTCTATATGGGACAACATACATACTGTAGCCAACATCTGCTAATCCACGGCTACTGGAGCACTTGGTTTTTTAGACCAAAGAAGGCTTATGATAGAGTCAACTGACATTACCTCAAAGCCTGCGTCCACAAGTTACACCTCCCCCATTGGTTCATTAATTGGGTGATATTGCTTATGAAATCCGCTACAATGGCTGTGCGTGGCCCTGGCTTCCTCATTGATGTAGTTCACCATAAAAGGGGACTCTGCCAAGGGGATCCTTTGAGCCCACTCTTATATAACTTCAGCCTTGATCCACTTTTGCACAACGTGAATGCCCGCCTTACTGGTATCCATGTGCAAGGCTAAGCATCAGTCAAGATGATGGCATTTGCTAATGATTGTGTGGTTGGGGTATCTAACAACCAAGATGCACGTGCGCTTAAAGACTATCCAGGTTTACTCCAGGGTAAGTAACGCTGCACTTAACGCCTCCAAAACTTTAATTATTCTCCTTGGTCAGTTACAAGCCCGCTGGTCACCAGCACCTCGTTCTCTACCTGCTTCAGCAGGTAGCTCACGTGTTTTCTTGCCCCGCCCACCCCAAACCGCCCTGCTTGTGCTCCCTTTCGTGACAAGGCCCACTACTGGTCTGGTACGCCATTTGGGCGTGTGGCTGGAGGCTGGAGGGTACGCCTCATTGGTGATGGAGCACCATATACTGAACAATGTCACAAAACGCATCGCCTCCCTCAGAGCTCACCAAACTTCCCTCACAGGCAGAGTTGTGCTGGTCTTTTCTATGCTCCTATCAGAAGTTTGGTTTATGCCCATGCTATCGCCTTTTCACCATCTTTCTTCACCTCTTTATATGCCCTCCTGCAAGGGGGGCTTTGGTTAGGCCGCCCACCACCAGTGCGCCTGGATGTCTTTTTTGTCCCTCGCCATTGTGGTGTTATGGGCCTGCTCAACTTTGAGGCCCATGCGGCCAAAATACTTGGCACCAGGATCGCTGCAGTCACCAACCCTGCACTCCAAGCCCAACACTGGTCATGCGCAGCCCGCTCCAATTTCTTCTGTGTCCTGGGCCTCAGCAATCCTACCCACCCCCATTCTCTGCTAAAATATGTTGCCTCACATCCCTCTGCGGTGGGCCCACGTGGGACGTCCCAACTTCAAAATAATTCTCCTCTCCATGCAGAGTGCTGAGTGAAGAATTTGCATCAGTGAGCACACCGCCCAGAGGGTCGCCCTACTCCCCGCTTTACACTGGAAGTATAAGGCCAAGCCATTATGAACAGTTTGATACTGAGGAGGTCCCCTATCATGGCCAGGGTGGATTATCTGGACATGTTGGACATCCCCTACTCTCTAGAAACCCAGAAAGACATCTGGAAGTACGCCCATCACCCTCTTTTGAAGCCGCATGTTTTTTCTCATGTGTGGTGCTGCTTGAAATGGGTATACCATACTGCTGAGCGATCCAATGGATCACACTCCTCATGTCTTGTATGTGATCAGTATGGGACTTTGGTCCACCATCTGGAAGAGTGCCCTCCGTCAAAAGTGATCTGGCATGAGGTTCAGCGTCTCTTTTGCCAGGATCATACACAGCCCTTCAGTCTACCTAAGGACATCTTCACCTTGTCCTTAAATTCTCTTGTATGACCTTTCCTCCTAGCCTTAGTGGTAGCAATTGCAATGTGGACTATCCACACAGTTGTCTTGATGCCATTTAAGGCTCTACTCACACTATCCAGGAAGCTGTACGCTGTTTCCATTTGCACCTCATGGACCACTTTCAAGCATTGTTTGGGTACTACCATCCTATCAACGACAGTTGATTTCATCCTGGTTTCTGGTTTAGTTCATCACTTCAGACCCTTTCTTTTATACGTGCTCAATAGTGACACAAGCCCCTGATCATGATATCCCCCTTCCTTTATTTTGTTCCCACTGGCAACAGGAGACAGCGTTAGCTTCTCTGGAGTGCCTCTTGCTTATATTAGTTCATTTGGTTTACATATTGAAAGTGTCCATCTCATGGTCAGCTTTCCCCAAAAAATTTTAACCATAGTTCAGGGAATTAACTCTAACGGTTATTTACCAATCTGCCAGTTATTGATCCCATAAATTGTTAATGTTTCATCAGGGATGATCCCTGACAATTCATTTACTTTATGGGCTGACTGCTAATTAAACAATTAGTAATTTGAACATATTAGTTAATTGAGTTTTGTCACTGATTGACTCTAGAATCTATTTTTAGTTACTGAAGCATCACCAGTGCTTCTTCCATTAACTCACAGTTTAACTTTTTAGTTATTGCGACCTACTGTTGATGGATAAAGTTCCCATTACCTAAGCAGACTTCCAGCCTAATTAGAAAACTTCACTTTGGTTAATTAAGTTTGTGGTGACACTTTCCTCAATTAATTATAAAGAGGTTGTGGTTTGGTCAGCAGTAAAATCTGACTAGGCGGATGAGGAAGGTCCTCACAGGTGCGACCTCAGAGGGCTAATCCACTGGCAACAACTTCTTTTTTCCAGTGTGGCACCAACGGAAATTTGATCACAGGAACCCCTATAAATTTTTGTCTTTTTAAGTAAATAAATCAGATAAAAATAGTGCAATTACTTTTTTAATTTAGACTATCATACATTTGCTGTATAGTTACTCCTAGATAAGAGTTAAAGATAGGATATCATTTTGTCCATCTTATAGGCTATCAAGATCCCTGCGGACTCTGCAAGAAGAGTGAGAAGGTATGGGTTGGGGATTCAACTGCAATGATCAAAAAAAATTCAAGATCAAGATTCAGTGTCTCAGTCTAATGAGATTGTAAAATCCCCGTCAGAGATATCCAAACACTCAGATAACCAATGATCAACCCTTCAGAGTTATCAGCCTCCTCTGAAGGATGAGGCTAAGCAATCTGATGGGGCAAAACATCACACAAGGAAGTCAATCTCATATAATAAGAACCTTATCAGATCTGACCATCACAAGTATAGCAATAATAATCAGCAGTGTCAGTCATTTATTAAGAAAGATCTTACCTCATGAGTGGCATGAAAATCCTCACAAAAAACTACCAAATTCTACCCCTATAAATATCCATCATTTCTAACTAATAAAGTACCTCTATTTTGTCTCGTGTATCTTAATTTTT